>QEPC01001425.1:1638466-1685336 GCA_003113815.1 Sphenodon punctatus | reverse complement strand
GGCCTTGCCTGTCGAAAGAGGGGAGGAGACTTGGTTTAGGATACTGTCAACGGAAGGCACGTCCGGGCAGTACACGAGTTAATAAGTTATCAGAGTTAAATGGCATATTGGACCCGATTGCAAGGTGCAATTCTCCACCTGCCTACAACTGACGATTTAATAAAGAGCGCGGCCAGTTTAACACCACGTAAGTCTCTGTGTCTCATTGGGTGCGTCGACAAAGTGTGGTTTTGTGGTTTGAGCAGAGAATGGCGCATGTAGAACCTTCAGTTCTCTCACCAGCAGCCATGGCATTGGCCACTAATTCACTGTACAAGTCTTAACAACTCACTTCCCTTTGCTGTACTCAGTTTACCCTTGTGCAGGGTGGGAGTGAGGGAACTTTCATGGTGGGGAGGTGCTACAAGGAATAGTAACGAAAATAGTTTGAGCTATTTCCAGGTGCTACGTGCAAACTATGGTCCTTCTGATGCAGGGAGGCACTGTGGCCTAAAGGACAGCCTATTTGCCTTAGAACCCTGGGACCTACATACTAAATGTGTGTTTCATCTGCTGTTTCGTCCAGAGCTAGTCACATCACCTCTATGACCATCAGTTCCCCCTCCCCAGCTTTGTGGGGGTTTGATACTTGGGCCATTTTTAGATGTGCCACCGGGGCTCGCAGATTTAAATAATCCGCCTTTGAAAAGTTGCATGGACGGTGTTTAGATGCGCCGCCACCATTGAAAACTGCCTGTTGTGCATTCTGTATGAAGCCACATTTAAAACACCTTGAGATATTTAAAATTTGGTATTTAAAATGCAATAATACCTCGAGGTATTTAAAATGCGGCTTATAAAAAATGTGCGACTGGCAGTTTGCAATGGTGGTGGCACATCTAAACTTTGCCCGCGTGACTTTTTAAAGGCAGATTATTTAAATCCACGAGCCCCAGTGGCACATCTAAAAATGACCTTAGACTAAGTTCTTTGGGGCAGATAATGGGAGTTAACAAACGTGATGGTGGCCCACTGGCCACCATCACATTTGTTAAGGGATATTCAGATGTTTGCCCTGGCATTTCCCCAGGCATGATAGTGACTACCAGGGCTGTGATTCTGGAGGTCAAGAAACAGTGGACTCTGGAGCCTGGGCTAGCTGCCACGACGCCCGAGGAAAGCCCTGCCCAACCAAGCTACAGCAGGCTATCACGTGTGGTAGCCCATTGTTCTCTGCCTAATCCAGAGTGGCTCCCATGATGGGTGGCCAAGGTGGTCACCATGGACACCTGTCATGGTGGTGGGGAGACAGGCCGTTGGGCACAGGTCGGGGCCAGCCAGCCACACTTTCCTGAGGTGCCATACACCCCCAGGCCCAGCCACATTCATGTTTATTCCACGGCTAGACCCAATCCTGACCAGGGTGCGAGTGGCACCCTGCTCCAGATCAGTTTGCGATGGTGGTCCTCCACTGTCACATATGTTTTCACCCACTGTGTCATGCATAATACCGCATTTTAAATACCCAGAGGTCTCCAGGGTCACAGCCTGGGCTAGCCACCAAAATGGACAGGAGAACTCCAGGGCCAACATCTGGATGGCCCCCAACAAACTTGATGGTGGCTCACCATCAAGCAGGTCCAAGCGTACCTAGGAGAGCCACCATCATGTTTGTTAACACCCAAAGTAATTGGCTAAAATGGAGTAACTAAGCAATGGACAAAAGCTCAGAAATTGTAAATCGGTAAATTGGCAAGACAAAGTCAGTAGCCTGGTAATGGTATAACCCAGACTTTTGGATGGCCAGTTGCTTGTCTTGGTAACTGATTCTTGATCAGGAAAATAATACGCTGCCCAAAATTGCAGGTAGCAAATCTACTACCAGCTTCAAATCTAACACACACTTTTAAAATGAGAGAGCACAGGCAATTACTACATCCACCAGTAATTGTGTGTCTGGGGAACCAATGCTGCTCGCTCTCTGCTCCCATTGCTGTGAAGCAGTGTCTGCTGCTCAGAAACACAGCTACAGGTGCTGATTAGGAGTGCAGGATTTCAGGGAGCCGGGGTGGAGCCTGGCAAGATAGGAGGGCCTTAGAGGCTGGGGGAAGAGAAAGGGCCAACCTCCCAACCCCACGTTGGCAGTTCTTTTAGCACCACAGGCAACAGGGACTCTATGTTGTTTGGAATTCAAATCAATAATAAGTTGCACAGAGGTACAACTAGCTCCTTGAATTACAAGACAAGGTTTAAGAGATGGTAGGCCATGAAATCATCCTACGCTAGGCCTTATCTGCCTACTAGACTACTACAAAGAACATCAAGAAAGAAGTAGATGAGAAAGTCCTTGGAACTCCAGGAAGAAAGTTGGATGCCTCCTTCTCTTTGCTCCATGCCAAGAAAAATGCAGGCAGCAGATGAACCACAGATCAAAATAAAATAACTCCCTAGGCACCCCATTAAAATAAACCAGATCACAAGCCTTTGGCTACACCACCTCTTCAGATCAGAGTGCTGTTAGTTATTCTGAGTATTCTTTGCAGTGGCTACACGATAGCCGCAGTTCTGTTCTCTAAGTAAACCAGGAAATTGTAAATTTGTTTAAATTAGGCTCTGAAATGCTAAATCCCCAACTATGCAGCTATTGATTTCACTCAGCTGCCAGTGCTGAAATTAAGAACATATAACAACGTATGCAGGCACAGACAAGTGCACAACTCAAAACAGCCCCACTGAAGATGATTTCTAGTTACATGACCAAAAATTCCATTTTAGGGGTGAGGTTATTATTTGAAGTGAACACTGAGTGAGCAGAATCAACAGAAATTCAGTCCCTTTGGCTTTTACTATCTGTCAGTATTCGGAGTCTTACAACTCTGGGAGAAGGAGAGGAAGGTAATACCAGGATGGGATTTTTTTATTTTTTTTTTAAAAATCAAGATGAGCATGGAAGAACTCAGCATGTGCCAAGGGGTTAGAATGGGGATTGGGAGTTAGAACTTTTTGGTTCCTTAGACTTGTGTGATCTGTGCAGCCACATACACTCCATGAGAGGAGGGACCCCAGGTTTCTGAGTACACAGATATGCAATGTGCCATGGTAAGAACACCCCTGCAAAGAGCCCCACTGACCCATGCAGGGCGTCACAACTTCTGAAGACCCTTCTGGTTCTCGGTTGCCAGACATTTTACTTTCATTTTTTCTCACTTCTCATCACTGTTGCTAGAATATGCCTTTGTGAATTCCACTACAGGAAGAAGTCTCAACCTTTCCCATAATCAGACTATTTTCCCAATCCAGGTACCTCCTCTTTCAAAAGAACCACAAATTAAGCAATATATGGCTGAAATTAATAATTTATTATAGAGCCATGGCAGTTCTACTTGTTATATCAGTGTGAAATTTAGCATGGAGGGTTGCTTGGGTGAGGGGTAGAAGCTGTCCACATTTCAGACAGATCAGTTGAACAACAGCTGAGTTATGGGTTTTCAAAATCAGAGGCAGAACAGTTTGCATTTTTTGCAATCATTTTTCTTTGATTGGGATAAGTGTGCTTGAAGTTATCAGTATGGAGGTGCTGAGCTGTGAGAAAATTCAAGTGTGCTTTGTAGTTGTTGCTCGAGTTTAAATTTAGAAAATCTGTTGTGTAGTTTAAAAGTTCTAAGGTTTAGAAGTTTCCATTTTATCCTGTGGAGATTGTGAAGTAGCGATCTAATGCAACACATTTGCAGTACGCTGGGGCAAGTTTATAGGGAAGTTTATCAAAGAAGAAGAGCCCAAAGGGAATTTGTCACCATAAAACATTTGTGGGAGCTGGTAGTCACCTCCGTGAAGGTTCTGAGTGGTTTAAAGGGGGGTGGGGGGCGCTGTTTTTTTAAAGTCCTGCAAAATCTTGGAAAATGTTGTAATGAGTTGGAAAGTCTCAGTAAGACTCATAAAAAGTTGTAAAACACTGGGAAATACTGGGAGTTTCCAGAAAATGTCAAAAAAGCTTAAAATTGACAGACAAACAAGAAGTTTATGAAATCAGAAGGAAATTAACATGAGGCACCAGAAAGAGATGGTAACTCCATTCATTTTTGCATTAGGGTAGGGAGAGAGATAGAGAGATAGCATTACAGACACAGATAGAAAGGGAGAAATAGATAGGTAGATACATAGATAAGGATAGATTGCTTATAGTTGTCAGGATGTATGGGATCTGGGGTGTGGAGAATGGAGGGGGGGAAATGATGGTGGATTATGGAGCAGGATGAGTTCATGGGCATGGCTTTGGTGACCGGGGAGGGAGCGGACCACCCAAGTGTGGGAATATTTTATTCAGCCTCCTGAAATGGGCCCTGATGACAATGCTGCAATGCAGTGGTGTACAAGGGGACTGCACTGGCATTTAGAACATGTACATGATGTTCAATTAGACTGTAGAAACCAGGCTGGTCTAAGGGCACAGCGCAATCAAGTGTGCAGAGCTAATGGCAAGGTGGCACTGAGAGCAGAGACACAAACTGTGCATGCAAAGAGACAGTAGAGGGGATGATATCCCTCAAATGCTACCTGCTCAGGTGAAGGAGACACCACCTGATCGTCCACAGAGTGACAGAAGCAGCACCATTCATGCTATCATTCCCTCCTAAAGGGGCAGAAGTTGATATGGAAGGCATACTGGGGTCCCCAACGAAGCATGGGTGTCTGTAAGGTTTAAAGAGTGCAGAACATCTCTAATGTCACTAACCTCCCAACACTACCACCATGGCCAGTTTTGCCAAGTGCAGAGCGACATGAATGTGTCTAAAACACCCCCCTTGTGAACATAGTTAATAACTATGTTCACAAGTTGTATTTATTCTTGTATTCAGTTTTGTTTCTGTAAATAAAGTTATATAATCATATATGCTATAGGTTAAAATAGAAAATATGATAAAGATTAAGATAAGATATATGTAAATTTAAAAGCAATGGGTTATAAGTTAACATAGGTGTATATGTTATAGGTTAAGATGGGTTACGTTATATAAATAGGTTGATTAGGTTTTCAATAGGTTACACAAGGAAAAAATAAACATTTACATTTTTTTTTTTAAGGGGGCAATAGGTTGAATATGTTTTCACTAAGTTACATAAGGGAACAAAAAAAATCCAGAATTTTAAAAAAACAAAAAAAAAACAACCACCCTCCCTTCATAGACAAACCCTGCCATGGTTGTGGGAGCTTATGGCCTTCTAAAAGGTATTTTTAGGAATGATACAGGCCAGACCAAAGTCAGTATAATTGTATAGGGTTGTTAATGTTATATGAGGAAGAATTTAGTGAATTTGTTTCTCAAAAACCATGGAAATTATAGTATAAAAAAACCTATTGGTTTAAGACAGGAGTTGAGTCTTACAAATTCAGTCGTGTTTCAGATCAAATCAAATATAGCTTTATTAGGCATGACCAATGGCCATAGCCAACACAAGACAAACAAGGAGACAAAAAATCAAGCAAACAATTTGTTAAATATAATAGATAGTATTACCAGAAACAGTCGTGTTTCAGAAATCTGGAAATTTTAAAGTTAAGGTTCTTGCCTTAACTTGCACACCATGTAAGCAGTAAAGTCATTTTACAGTCCCACATATTGTGCTTGCTTACAACTTAAGCTCCATGCACCCACATTTTGTCTTAGTCTTTCAGCCCCAATCCTCTTCCTCTGCAGGTCAGGGGCAACACTGAAGCTGGGGACACAGAGTGTTTTCACAAGGACAGCACCCACACCTCTGCCTCACCTCTGGGCAGGTCGTCCATGTAAAGACAGCCCACCAGATGTGCAGGCAGAGAAGACCGTCCCTGTCAGCAGTGCTCCTGAACATCCAGGAGCACCACCAGCACAGCAGGCAACCCAAATTTGGGGTACCGGTAGGAGGCAGGGCTGCGGTCAGTCTACTCGGTGGACAGTCACTGCAGCCTAACTCTTAGTCAGGGGTTGCCCTGGGCTATGGTGTGGGGCACCATGCAAGCAGCTGCTGGGTCATTTAAACCAAGACCAGGCTGCAAGTGGGCAGATGTGGGGCTGCAGACCTATGTCTATGTGAAAGCACCTATTAGTGACTTTGCCCAAGGCCACACAGCAAGTTCACAGTCAAGCCAAGATTTGGACCCTGATCTCCCAGGTCCTAGTTTGGCCCCTTAACCACTAGGCTACGGTGGCTCTTACAACCACAACACCTGCTGGTGGTCCTTATGAGAGACACCATCTGCAGACTGAGACCACATTGATTGAAATGAATGGGACAGGTCAGACCTGTGAGAACGATTGATCAGAATGCCCATAGATTTGATAGCTTATGCTAATATTCAATTCACATTTTTGAAGTTCTCTCTGCAACAACAAGAGCTAGAAACTCAGAGAGAGAGAGAGAGAGTCCCTCACACCTTGAAACTTTTTCATAACCCCTGAGAGACTCACAACCTAAAAACTGAGGCTCTGTGTGCTAGACTATTAGAATCTTCCTCTGCCAGTTTCTCCTGGAAGGCCTGTGCCTCTGGGATTAGAATAGTAAACCCATTGTTCTGTTCCAAAATCTTCTTGTCAACAAGAAACAACAGAAAGATTTCTGCTAGAATTTCCAATGAAGCATTGCTACTCTTGGTTATTGATGGAGTGCCATTAGTGTTGCTAACAAGTGTTGCATTTGCTAGAGATAGGCAAGGTTCCTGTCCTGAAGAACTGGTGCATGTGTGCAAAGGATTAATATTGCAAATTAAAAAGCAAATCAAGCTAGCCAAGTCAACTACTACAGCACAAAAGAAGCCCTATGGCTACATCATCCTGGCATCAAGGTTAGTGAACATATAGGGGTGGGGGGAGGTAGGAAAAACTCAGACCCGTGACCTTTTATTTTATGGTTCCCTTTCCAATTTATACATCAGGCCCAAAGATCCAGTTCCTACTCTTGAGCCCACATCTTGGTACCTCCCCCTCTTAGCTCACACAATCATCTCCACTTCTTTCAGCTGAGTGTGTGCCTTCATCCCATTTGCTCCATTCCTGTGCCCTGATCACACCCCCATAGGCCCCCACAGCAAGATTCCCAACCCCATCTCCAGTCCACGAGCTATTACATTTGTCCCCCATCCCCAACATATGCGTTGAACTGTTACAAACTTCAGATATTTTCATGATTTTGGAGAAGTGGTTTCCCATCTCTGCATCACAGAGTAGCCTAGCCACCCATTCAACCACCTCCCAAGGTGGCTGGAGCAGAAAAAGCATTTACCAAAAACTGATGTGCTGACAAAATGGACATGATTGAAAAAGAAATTTGGAGCCTCCTTCTCATCCTGCTGCTGAGTGTGATAGCATTAAAGGAGGGGACAGAGCATGAAAGCAAGGCTGAACATCTTAGAACAGGATTAGGAAACCTCTGGCCCACAGGTCACTTCTGTTCAAACTGCCATGTTGCTTCTTTGGTCTGCCTTTCTTTATTGGCCCACAATCTATCAGCAGGCTACTATGAAGGGAGCCATGGCATGCTGGACAGAAATGACTCGTGCATCCGGAGCCAAGGTTCTTATCAGGGTAGGCCAGGGTGAAGCTGGACATGGTGTGGTGGGAGGCAAGGACATGGGGCCCCAACAAGCACCCCAATGCATTTTCTACAGGCATATTCCATCCTACCCATCAGCAGAACAGTCAGGTGTGCCTGTTAGGCTCTATTCCCTTGCTTCCTGGAACACTCCACTGCAGCTTGCCCTGATCTGGTAAGATCTGCACCACTGCCCAGGTACCCCACTACTTCCTGCACAAGCAGCCTCCCTCCCTGAACCTCCCCAGTGACTGCTCCTTCCCTTCCTTCCTCTCCTTTCCCTGGCACAGAGGGGCCCATACTGTCCTGGTTATGAGGATGGGGAGGGAGTATATGGTCTGCTGGCCATTTTCAAATGGCCATTGTGGTCCCCAAAACAAAGTTGTTTCCAACTCACATCTTAGAAGGAAGCATTTTTCAACTGTCACTTTCAAAACATGAGCTTTTTATTTCATGGAACAGTGTCATCCTTGACAAGTATTGCCATCCAAGATTTGTGTGTTGGCCACCCCAAAAACAAATCAAAGCAATTCACTTTGGGTAGCGCTGTGGGAAATGTAGTTTCTTATGGAGCAAGTCCCATTCTCCCCTTTTGGGCTTGCTTCCAGACCATCTATATTTCCTATGAAGACAAGTTGCACCCAGAACAAATGATTTCTTATAACCTTGAATTTGGGACCAAAATAAATATTTAAAAGGATCCATCTATTGTGGAAAATTCCAACATTTTGATTTTGCACCCTTATTTAAGACAAAAATTGCATCCAAAATGTCAGAATTTCCCAAGCGGGAATTCAAACTTGGTCAAAGCCTTCTGCATGTCTCCAGAGTTTCTGCAGCTTCAACCCGTCATCTCATTTAGAGGACACAAGCGGCAGCAGATGGTGTCTTTCCAGTCTTTGTAACTTGGGACCCTGAGTTCAGAACAAGGGAAGAGAGCGTAAATGTGTTCTCGGCACCTTCCCTTAGAAGCAGAGGAGTGAGATCTGCTTTCCACCATCAGCAGAACATTATCATCTCTTCAGCAGCAATTTGACGTAAATTTCTACCTGAGAAAGTGACTTCCTTCCCACTCATCTGCTCTTCGCTCCTCAGCCCTGCTTTTCAATTTCAGAGAACTGGCAGATTGCTGATTAATTCAAGCTTCTTTAATAACCTTTCTGTTTAGATGAAACAAGACAGCTTGCTTCCTTTATTTTTAACATCAACTCTTGTTTCTGTGCTAAGGATCTTACTGTCACTGAAAAACTTCTTCTCAAGCCAAACTGATAACAGACTGGAAAAAGCAGCTGTTTAGGTATCCAGGTGACAATGATTAGGAGATACAATGCATGAGGCAGGGAACTGGTCTGGAAGAACAGATGGGCTGAAAATGGTTGGAGGATCTTAAGACTGACCTGTCTTGGTGATCCCCAACATTTTGAACCTAAATCAAATAGTCAGAGACCGCATTTAGACGTGTAAATAATGCGTGAGGGGTTAATCATGCGCATGATGTCACGTCTAAACCACGCTCATGGGAGTTTTTACATGGCACGTGATTTTTGCGGTGCGGCACTGCGCACACATTTAAAAACGGTCCAAGTCTTACCCAGTAGCTTTTGTTTTCTACTACCTCCTAAAAGCCTGGTCAGGGACTGATTGTGCTGGGAGCTGAAAAGTCAGCTAAAGAACCAGTGTAATCCAGTGGAGAAGGTGCTGGACTTGGACCTGATAAAATCCTGTCTTAGCCGTGAACTTGCTGGGTGACCTCGGGTAAGTCACTCTCTTTCAGTGCCAGTTTCCCACCTCTAAAATGGAAATAATAGTGACCTACTTCACAGGGTTGTTGAGATGGTGAACTAGATAAAGATTGTAAAATGTGTAATGTGGTGTAACTGGTGTAATGTGCTCGCGGTGACCCGTCCCCGTAAGGAGATGGGCCGCCGCATTCTGCACCAGCTGCGGTCTCCAAACTGTCATCAAGGGGAACCCCACATAGAGCGCATTGCAGTAGTCCAGTCTTGAGGTGATGAAAGCATGGATGATGGCGGCCAGATCCGGGTCTGAGACATATGGCCAAAGCCACCACACCAGTTGTAATTGGCAAAATGCCCCCCTCACCACAGCCGCCACCTGAACATCCATGTGGAGCCATGAGTCAAGAAACACCCTCAGACTACGGACCTGAGGAATCAATTGGGGACAGACTTCATCAATGATGGGAGCCACAGACTTCATCAGTGACGGTCTGCAACTTCATATTTGAGTTCCTTCAGAACTCAAATCAGCCCTACCCACCAGCATCATGTCTGTCTTGTTGGGATTCAGCTTCAGATGGTTCACTCTCATCCAGTCCTCCACAGCCACCAGACACCAGGTAAACACCAAGACTGCCAGGTCTGGGTCGGTTGAAAAAGAGAGGTAAAGTTGGGTGTCATCAGCATATTGATGACACCGCACCCCAAACCCACTAATGACCTCACCCACTGGCTGCATATACATGTTGAACGGGGGGGGGGNGGGGAGGGAGGGAGGGACAAGATTTAACCCTCACAGCTGCTTCTTTTAGTTTCCTTCTAACTAGTTTCCTCATTTTTGCATAATTTCCCCTTTTAAAGCTAAAAGTCACTGCAGTAGCAGCTATGTCAAATTTGATTATATTATGGTCCCTATTATCAAGCGGCTGTACCACTGTTACCCCTTGTACCAGGTTTTGTGCTCCACTTAAGACTAGATCCTAAGTAGCGCCTCCTCCCATAGGTCCCAGGACCAGCTGCTCCAAGAAGCAGTCATTTACAGCATCTAAATTTTACCCCTGCATCACACCCTGAGGAGACATTCACCCAGTCAATATTAGGGTAATTTAAATTATGCATTATTATTGCATTTCCAACTTTAGTAGCCTGTCTGATCTCCATTAGCATTTCATGGTCAATTTCACCATCCCGACCAGTAGGTCAATAGTATAGTCCCACTGTTACACACACTTTCCCATTGCACATGGAATTTCTATCAATAGAGATTCCAGAGTACATTTCACTTCCTGAAAAAATGTAATCCTGCTTGACTGAATGCTGTCTTTAACATATAGCACCACCAGCTCGATCTACTCCGTTGTTACAATATATTTTGTATTACATTGTCCCATTGGTTTTCTTCATTCCACCAGGTCTGAGATTCCCATTATGTCTATATCTTCATTTAGTGCCAAACACTCGAATTCTCCCATCTTAGGGCATTTTCACACAAGACACTCTCCACCCACCCTCCATACGTCACAGGGTACCCATAGGGCAACACTGCAGCCCTGCAACATGTATGGTGGGTGTAGAGTGTCTTGTCTGAAAATGTCCATACTTTTTAGACTTCTAACATTTCTATATAGACATGTAAACAAACATTCTTTTTATTCTTATTCTGGTGTTTGTTGCCTATTTTATTTAATGGTGTTTGGGAAGTATTTAAGTTTGTCAGTTCCATACTAATAATGCCTGCGTGTTCTCCCTCCGATTTTTTTCTGTCCTCTTTACCTGAATGCACTGTATCACACTACTAATGATGGCATCCCTTTGGGTTGCCTCCGTCTGAACCACATGCTCCACAGCAACTGTTGGCTTCCTCCCAGATCTTAGTGTAAAAATCCTCTGCCGCCTTTTTGATTTTTAGCGCCAGCAGTCTGGTTCCATTTTGGGTAAGGTGGGGCCCATCATTCCAGCATAGGCTCCCTCTTCCCCCCAAAGGTTCCCCAATTCCTAACAAATCTAAATTCCTCCTCCCTGCACCACTGTCTCATCCACACATCGAAACTCGGGAGCTCAGCCTGCCTCTGGGGCCCTGCACATAGAACAGGAAGCATGTGAGAAAACACCATCCTGTTGCTTCTGGATTTCAACCTCCTTCCTAGAAGTCTAAAGTTGGGAGAGAGGAGGGCATGACTAGAAGAGGCAGCACTGGATAGAATGCTTTAGCCAGCAGTATAGTCAACCGAAAGCTTAGCTACTAAGCCACACTGATGAGGCTGCATTTCTAATCCCTCACCTTAGACCAGCCCCTCCCATCCCTGCTCCCCTCCCCTTACACCACAAATGGGGAACCTTAGGCCCAGGGGCTAAATGTGGTCTATGGCAAGTTTTTATTTGCCCCCTTTCCAGCTACCCCATATCCAGTTCTTACACGCAAGAACTGAAAATCTGAGTTCAGGGTAAGTGAGGGCATGTACACAAGGACAGATCCATTCGACCTTAGGCTCCAAAACCAAAAGTCCTGGGAAAAGAAATCCATTTAAAATATTTTTTAATGAATCTCATTTATTTATTTTGACACATTTATAGCCCGCACCCTCCTGCTCACCATAGCAGCTCATGGCAGCTCACAATAAAGTGCAAAAATATAACAATTCAACAGTTAAAGTCTCATGATTTTGGGGGCCCAACTCACAATTCTTGAACAGCTGGAAATGCCTTGTACACAGGGTCTGAGTTTCCACCCTCAAAATGCTGACTTAACTGATGTCACAATGTTTGACTTTTCTTCTTTATGTTCCTGCATTAGGCACAGTTCACAGACTCCTCTTGGGGAAATGAATGACTCTTAAATTTAGATCAAATAGAAGGGGCAGCTCTCCCCACGAGACCATGTAGATAGATTCCGGAATTCACCCACACAACAGGTCACAGATCCTGTATATATTTTACAAGCAAGAGACTCCGCTCAGGATGGAGTGTCCTCTCCCATTGAATTACCACTGCTAAGTCCTGCTTTCATGACCAAGGAAGTGTTTAGCGCATGGGTGGAAAACCTCAAGCTCAAGGGCCAAATGTGGCCCGCAACTAGTTATTTGGCCCTTTGCAGTTCCTGGATTTAACCTCTAGATTCAGTTCCTATGCAGAAACATTGAAAGACTGCACTTAGGGGGAAAGGGCAGAGGTGAGGGTACGGACACAAAGATAGGGAACAGATCTAGGGGACAAATCTATGATCTGGACCCTCCTCTTCCTGAGTGCACTCTATAGGCACCTCCACTTCCAACTTTTGTGTAAACTGCAAAGCAAGCATTTTTTAAGTGTTCACATGGCAACAAAAAGACTGAATATAAAAAGTCACCAAATAAATCCTTAGGAAAAGCTTCTATAGTCTATCTGTAATTTTTTCCACTATATGAGCCCACCAATATACACATTCAAAGTTCAACAAAAAGTTTCTCAAGCATCAGATCACTTGGGAAGAGGGACAACATTTAAAGGAACTATCACAAGAAAGAACACCAGTGTTTTCTCCTTTTAGAAACACTATAAGACAATATAAGGTCACATGAAAAGCAAGAATTTTTGAAGCATTCACACAGCTGCAAAAATATTAAATACAAGTAGTCTGCAAATAAAGGTTTTGGGAAAACTTTTAAATTCTGTTTCCATTTTTTCCTGCTGCACTCAGTCAACCCACAAAATATCTAAGCCAAATATCCAATATCTAAACTAAAGACAATTTATTTTTAAAAAGTAAAGAGAAAAATATAAAAATGTCAAAAAATATAAAATATATCCAAAAATAAATTCAGTAAATGCACAAAATGTCCAAACCAAAAATTTAAAAAAAGATATTAAAAATATCCAAAACTTTATTTAAAATATCAGAACCAAAATATAAATAATAAATAAACCAAATTCAAAAAACAAACCCATCACTAAGTGAGGGGAACAATTAAAAGGGGCTGTGCTGTAGTGAAGATGAAAAAAAGTCAGGGGAAAAAATAAATAAAAGTCAATAAAAAATAAAAATGAATGAAAATAAATGAATCACTGAAGTAGAGCAATCAAGTTTGCTCTTTGGTGCAGCAGCCTCCGAACTGACCCAGACTGATTCCCGGCTGCTGCTGTGTCTTCTTGCTCACTCCCTCTCCCTTTTCCTAAAGACAGGAGATGGAAGAGAGAGTGCTCCTCAGGGCTCTGATTGGTTTTCAGGTGCCTGGAAAAGGTGCCCTAAAACCATCTTGATTGGCTGGGCTCCTTCATAGGAAGACATGTCTTTGTGCCCTGGCTCCTCCTTCAGCCCCTCCCCTTGCTTTAATGCACCAGCACTATGTGGGCAACTGACCTGGCTGTCCTTGTGATATCAGATCAAAAGCAAGGAGAGAGGCCCTCCTGCTCCTGCCACCCTGGGCCCTCCCACTGCTCCTTTCTGTGCTCAACAACAACTGGCTATGCCTGGACATGCTCCATGGCCAGGCCAGCCCCGGTCCATCTTCTCCCACATACTTCCTTCCCCTCTGCTCTCTTTCCCTTCTCCCACCCAACTCTTTGCTGGCCAGCAATGGTGTGCTGCAGCTGGTCAGCACATGCACAGAAGCACACAGAGATGAAAGGCACTGCGAGCTTCTGTGCATGAACCTCCGACCGGGCGTGCCTCAGCTGTCTCCGCTCACAGCGCACCTGATCCAAGGCACATGCACAGAAGCACACAGTGCCAGTTCTGTGTGCTTTTGTGCATTTACCAGCAAGCTCCCTCACTAGTGTGTCAGCCAGCTAAGAGGTGGCTGGGGAGAGGGAGGGCACGTGGATGTGGGCTGGTTGACCACTCTGTTGAGGCGAAGGGGAAAGCAGGAGGAGCAGGACCCTTCCCCTGGCCTTTCATGTGCCTGAGAGGCACAGCTGGGTGGCAGCTTGGACTGGCGAACTGGGCTGGCTGCGGAAAATTCAGGGATAGGAGAGCAAGGCAGGGGGCAGAAAATTCAGGGATAGGAGAGCGAGGCAGGGGGCACAGAAAATGGGGCATTGCCCTCCCGTGCCTTCTCACCAGACTCCCCCTCCCCCCCCCGGAAGCTCTCAATATAAATCCACTGCCCTCCTTCAGTTCCTTTTTCACAGCTCACCTCTGACACGAAGCCTACATGGCAGCAGACAACTATTAAGCAGCAGGCATTTATTTATTTACATTTTACCACACCCTTCTCCAAAGACTCAGGGCGGCTTACAATATAATAAACAAAAAATACAAGAAGATACAGTTAAGATTCCTTAAAACTCCCAACATCATTCCAAACATCCATCCACTCCACCCTCTAGCCCCACAATCACCCACCAATCCTCCTCCCTGAACCCCTCCCAAATCCCACCAAACCTTATCCCTGCCTGCCAAATGCCTGAACAAACAAAAAGGTCTCGCATTTCTTCTGGAAGATAAGCAAGCTAGGGCTTAGGTGGATCTCCAAGGGGAGGGAGTTCCACAATTGTGAGGCAGTGACCGAGAACGCCTCCCTGAGTGTCCTCGTTGTAGCAACTTAATGAGTAGTTGGCACTCACAAGAAGGCATCTTTGGTCAACCTCCGAGGCCACACCAGGACATAAGGGAAGAGGCAGTCTTTCAGATCACTGTGGCCCAAGCCATTTACGGCTTTATAGGAAAAAAACAGCACTGTAAATTGTGCCCAGAAAGCTATTGGCAGCCAGTGCAGACATTGGAGAACTGGTGTAATTTGTTGCCAGTGACCCGCCTCCAACAGAACGCGGGCCACCGTTTTCTGCGCCAAGTGCAGCTTCCAAACAGTCTTCAAGGGCAGCCCCACATAGAGTGCATTGCAGTAATCAAGCCTCGAGGTTCTGAAGGCATAGATGACAGTGGACAGATCTGAATCTGATAGAAAAGGCTGCAGCCTCCTCACCAGATGAAGTTGGTAAAAAGTGCCCCTGGCCACCACCCCAATCCTGTTGCAGAGTAATAACTGATTTGCAATCAGTAAGGACAAATGCAGCTGAAGGTTTTAAAACAGAACTTTACTTAAGCTTTCCCAGGCACAGATCCTTAGTTGCATCTAACTAGTAGTAAGACAAAATGGAGACTGAGGCAAAGAAAGAGAAGGGAAAAAGGAGTGGTTACACAAAGGAATTCAACTTCAAAACCCCATCTCCCTTCCATGTACACAAACTTAGCAGCGCCATCTGGTGACTCTATAGTCAATCACTGTTCTTAATTCAGCAGGCATTAACTTATGAATGTTGCATACACCAACAAATCCAACAATCCAAGTGCAGCAGTTGTTCCAAGAGCACCCCAAGGCTGTGAACCTGAGTGACGAAGTGAGGCAGGACCCCATCAATAATGGGTACTTGCATCCCCCTGGCCACCATACCGGCCAACCATCATCACCTCAGTCTTCTCTGGATTTAGCCTCAGTTGGCTCACCCACAGCCAGTCCCCAATGGCAACCAGGCACCGGGTAAGTACTGGGACTACAGGACCTGGGTCAGATGAAAAGGAGGGAGAGAGAGTTGGGTGTCATCCACATATTGAAGGCATGTCATTCCAAATCTCCAAACATTCTCATCCAGAGGCCTCAGATACACATTGAACAGGAATGGACACAAGATGGAATATTGAAGTCCTCCATATACCAGGGAGACCTGTGCTGCTGCTGCTGCTGCTGCTGCAGCAGCAGAAGGGGACACCTGGGTGCCACCGTGTCAGTAGCTCGGGTCAGAATGTCATGCTATAAATTAACCAGGCATCGACAAGGTGGTCATCGAGGTCAGTGGGTAAATTCCCCAGAGAGTTCTGGAATCCTAATGGATCCATTAATTGTCAAGGCAGACCATCCTAACTGGTCCACCGCCCTGACAGGGGCAAAGGAGGGCAGGGATCTGGGCCTTCAGAAAGTAATGGTCCGACCATGACAATGCTGTCATAGCAACAACCTGGAGCCCCCGTTTCCAGGCCAGTGCAGAACATAAAGGTCCAACGTGTGTCCTACCTCATGTGTTGGGCCAGATTTTATCTGGGATAGGCCTCAGTGTGTATGTTGAAATCACCCAAGATGATAAGTCTGGGGGATCTCAACATTAACTCTGAGACCAGCTCAGCTAGAGCACTCCTTTCATCTCCATTCAACGCTCTGCTGCCAAACTCATCCACCTTGCTCATCACCACTTTCAGCCCCTCCTTTGACCACTTTCAGCCCCTCCTATCCGTCCTACACTGGCTCCCTCTACTGGAATGAATTAATCACAAACTCCTGGTCTTCACCTTCAAGGCTCTTCATGGCCTTGCTCCCTCATATCTCTCTGCTCCCGTCTGTAGCAGGAAACAGCATAATATGGCTTCTGGACCTTTAAGGGCTGGACAGTGGGGTTTGAGACACACCCACTCCAGGATATAAAAGAGAGGAACAGGACGAGAAGAGTCAGGAGTTGCCTGGATACTGAGGAGAGCACATCTTTGAAGGAGGACTGAAGGTCACTGAGGAGCTGACTTGAGAAGCCTGGATTGTGAGGTATGTGTGAGCTGGCCAGAGGACTGCTGCCTGGCCAGGCTTGGCTCTTGGTATTGAAGACTGTTGTATGGACTGGGAGCTATAATGAACTGTGTTATGTGTGATGATAAACTGATATGCTAATTCCCAAAGTCTGACTGCATGATCAGCACCAATCCTGATAATATTTACCCATGAGGCAACGCCAACCCTACTACACAGCCACATTCCTGCCCAGGAGCTTAGCTCCTCCTCTGCCCCCACCTTTCCCCGCTTGCAGCTTCTCTGCTCCTCTAAACATCTTCGACCCTTCTCTCTTGCTGCCCCCCCAGGCCTGGAACTTCCTGACCTCAAACCCCAAATGTCACAATCTTTTTAGGGTTACAATACTCCCCCTATGTATTTATTTATTTATTTTACCCACCTGTAGGCTCTCACAACATTGTTAGATATATAAACTCTTTGGAGAAAAGATTTTTATTTGTATCTAACATGGTGGGGCCTTGAGGTTTGAAAGGTGCTTCTGGCTATTTGAGGTCATACAAGTAACCAATAACAACTCCTCCTTATGTAGGAAGCAAGTTTGGGAAACTCAGCTCCATCTCTGGCTTCTTTCCAATTAAAAGCTGCACTTGACTATAGAGCAACTGAGTCATTTCCTTCCTACACCCAGCCTGAGAAATCAGCTCCAGCATTGCCTGGAATGCCATAAATCTTTCTGGGACTGCACATTTATACGGAGGGACGGATGTCACAGAAATACAGGAAAACCTATTGAGCTCTGAAATTCCTAGAGCTCCCCACCCACTTACTGTCACAATCATTTTGCTTTTGGTGTAAATCACAGCAGATCTCCTTTTAGTAAACAGAACAAGGGCCTTATCCTGCTGGTTGATCCTTCTCTATGCATCCCGTAGAGGGTCTGAAAGGTGCGCTGTCAGCTGTCCTGACTGGATAACACTGACACATGCATACAGTTTCCCGATCGATAAAATGGGGATCATGATAGTGACACACTTGGAAATCTAAGGATGAATAGGACTACATCTAGAGAGGAGCTAGATCAGAGGTTCCCAAAATATCAGTCAGGATCCCAAGTGGAGTTCTTCTATCTGCAGACAAGATCGCGAACCTGTTGCAGGACTTTGTTACTGTTGGGGGTCACGGGATTATATTTAAATCTCAAAATGGGGTCTCACAAGCCAAAAGATTGGGAACCACTGGGCTAGAGGTTACTGATATTATTGCTGTAAAGTGGAGGAAGGCATCGGGTCCCATGAAAGACTGGTGTGGGAAGAGTCTGGAAATCTGTGGGAATACACGTCAGCTAGACCTGCATGTAGGGTACACCCAAAAACCCCAAACCTTAGGCCAAGTTTGGGTAAAAACAAACATGACAGCAGCAGGCTGTAGCTTACTTTGTCCCAATTTGGCGCACGAGCCGCTGCCACGTGTGTTGCCAGACTGCCAGATGTTGCCCTGGACTGACCCTGGGCATGTTGGTGGCCAACCCAGGCTCTGACCTTGGCAAATGGCCAAAGTCACAGCTTAGATTACCGCCTGCCCAATCGGGGCAAAGCAGGCCAGAGTGTGCTAGCACGTCTGTTCCTGCTGGCCTGGACCAGATCAACGATGGCGGTCTGCCATGGTGCCCTGTCATGGTGGTGCGCAGGGGGCAGGGCAGGCTGGCCATATGTTTGTGTGTCTCCTCCTCCCTGGTCACATGAACATTTGTTCCGTGCCCCAAACCAGTCCAGATCATGTCCACAGTGGCTTCCTGACCTGAACCGGGCCAGGTTGCCGCCATGGCACAGTCACATTTGTTTTTACCTTCTGCAAGACCTTTATACTAAAAGAGAGGGCTTGGAGTGGAAACTGAGAAATCTCATGGTCCTAGTTAAGTTTCAAATCACTATATTGAGAGTAAGGTAGAAATATGTTCTCCACCCCAGTAAGATTGGCCATGAGTTTGGGTTTTTACACTTTCCCCTGCAATGTGCAACATGGTCCAATTGCTTGAGTCATATCTGCGTATCTCTCACCAAATTAACTCCTGGCCACAGCAAGGGTTTCTGGCATTAGTGCATCTTGGTCTCTCTTGCTCTGTGCCTGTGGCACACTATAATTTAGTTTCCTGGGGGGTCTATTCTTTTTATCCAATGCGAGGCTTGACAGTTTGTGTGAGGGGGGCAAGATAGGACCCAGTGTACCGACATATCCAGGGGGATCAGACTAGCTGATCTTATGTTCTCTTCTGACCTTGGACTCTATGGAAAGATCTGCTGATGAATCTCAGAAGTGATACTCTGAGGATGAGAAAAAATTACAAAAGAAGTCCCCACTACTGACCAAAGCAATATCATTTTGCATAAAGCTGGAGAAACCCTAGCTTAAAACAGGTCCAGTTTGTCATAATTGATTTCAAAGTCCTTGACCAGGTGGTGATAAAAATCCATAATCCTCTGTAGAAAGATGAGCTAAAATAGCTTGGAAAATAAACAAAACTAGAAGGAAATGAACATGGCATCCTCTTCCATGGCAAGATGGCTTGATTATCTAATCTGGCAGTGGCTGCTGTTTATCAATGGTGTTTGGGAGAAACATTAACAGAAACTGCAAGAGGTAGCCAACCTTAATGAGTCAATATTTTGCTTGTTTTCATGTTACATTTTGCATTAATTTAGGGTGGGAAATATTTTAAAGAAAGGAGAGGAAGTCATGTCAGATGCCTGTTCCCCAACAAATAATCATTTGTTGGCTAATTTAAGGGTGATGCAAGAACAGGCTGCTACACCAAGACCACTTTTGTTTATTCATGTCCAGTATTGATTCGCGGCTTTCTAGTTACTCCCACTTCCCTCTCTTGGACTTACCTGTTGCTTCTGTACATTTTCACTGCAAACTCCTAGAGGCATTGCCTGCCTTTTGGTTCTCTCTATATAGTTACTAGAACAACGTGGGTTCACAACCAGGATTCCTAGATGCAATGCAATCAATATATAAAAGCAACAGCAAAGTCTGAAAGAATTCAGTCACTTTACTATTTGCAGTCAGCAAAGGGATACATGAAAAGCACACCTGAGCTCACGAAATGGGGTTGCTCTTGTGTGTTCCCTATTGCAGATTTATACGTGAGATATAGTTTATTACTGCTGGATTGCAAATAGTGCAGAAACCAATAGTGGATTTTGTATCTGCAGATACTATTCAAATATATATTTTTTGTAGCTATGCAAATATCCAAATAAATATTTGCAACCTAGATGGATATACCTAATAGTGTAAGAATGGGCAAACTGTGGCTTTGGAGCCACATGCAGCTCTTGGTCAGGTCTGGTCCTGGGCACCGCACTGCCTTTGTGGTCTTGTGTCGTAATTCATTCCACCTGACTTGCAGATGAATCGCAAATGCTCTTTAGAATCTCAGCAGTTAGGACTGTAGAATATTGGCTTCACTAGCCAATCACAAAGCAGGAGAAGTTTCTGTGTGCATGCACACACATGCATGTTCACATGTATGTATGGGTGGCTCGCAACCACATGAAGATTTTGGTACATGAATCTTGGGGTTGGGAATCTAGCCCACCCCTGTAACAGTGGTTAACAATAGTGGTTATTATTTATATTGGTGGATCCAGGTCAAATCAGGCAAATGTGTCCGATTCTAGATTCACCACAGACCGGTAAATGGCCACTAAAGTAGGGGGTCCCAAACTTTGTCTGCGTAACCCCATTTTCAGACTTAACAGCCCTGTGACCCCAGACAGCAGGGAAAGACATGCAGAGCATGTGAAATATCAATTGGGATTCAGACCCCATCTACAGATGGTGTAATCCCACTTGGACTCAGGACCCATAGTTTGGCAACCTGTGCACTAAAACCTGCATACACTGATTTGTTGTCTTGCAGACAGATTTTCAAATGTGCCCAGCTGAACTTTTTTGAAAATCTGGTATTGAATATCAATGGGAGTTAAGCAGCTACGCACCCTTTGCAAATTAAAATAAATAAAATCTAGAGGCTCTTTTGAAAATGGAGCATAGACTCTTATCTGTGGTTCAACTCGTTTCGCAGAAGTTTGGATACGTACCAGAGGGAAGTGACTTTCAGTCACTGCTGATCTTGGACCAGATAAAAATGGTAAACTGTACTTGCTAAATTAGTCCAGATCCTCCAACTTTCCAGCAAAGGAGTTCACAATCCTCCACTTGCTTCATTCTGGCACTAACCGCCAAGACAGGGGTGGGGAACCTTTCCCCTCCCAGGTGCCACTTTGAAAATTAGTACAAACTCCACATGCTGCACAGAAATGGGGAATGAGGTTGCCCTCATAGTAGGAAAAGGAAGAGAAGGGTTCAGATCATGGATTATTCCCTATCCTTCGGTGCATGGTCTCGGGCATCTTTAGACATAGAGTGTCAAAACCCCTAAGCACGTGTTTGGCCATTGTGTGTAAGCACCATAATAATCCTAACACCAATTTGGCCACGGGTTGAACACGCAATATGAACACCATTGCATCACAAGGACGATTTGCGTGTTCCAGCTAAACATGTGGCCAACGTTGTCTAATGATATTGTGTGGTGTGTTAGCAGATACAATATGGGGAATGAGGCGGCAGTATTTGCGTGCTGAGATCGGGTTGCGAGCAAACACACCAGTTTGTGTGTCTAAGCTGCGCCACATGATATGAACACAGGGGTGTTCATATCAAGGTCAAAACACATCTTCAGATACCCATTGACATTATGTCTAAAGATACCTCTCACCTCTGTTCCCTTACCCTGAGCTCACTCCTTAAGTGTTTGGGGGTGGGGAGGGACTGGATACATAGCCCAGATTCAGGCACTGGATAGGAGCCTAATAAAAATTAGCTGTGGGCTGCATTTGACTGCTAGGCCTGAAATTCCCCACCCCTGCTCTAGGATCAGCCTAAGAACCTTAAAATATGGCTTTTTAATACCCCACTATCCCCTCAGCATGTTTTATTTTTGAAGCAAGTAGCAAAACACACACCTGAGTCCTGAAACTGCAGCTGTGTTTATGCTTGGCCTTCCTGGGAAATGGTAAGAGGACTTACTTTTCAGCTCTGCCCACATCCAACCCAGGGATTTTATTTGATGGAACTGATGCACTAACATCGCTTGTGCCATAACATTCCTCTGCCTTGAAAAGCTGCATTACACAAGGCCTTATAGCAATCAGAGTATTATTACACAGAGAGCAGTCAAGCAAAGAAAGGCTCCTAACCCTCCCTTCAACTGCACTGCAAAGTGTTTGCAGATCTGCTGGCCCTACCTCCATGGATATCGATTAGCCCAACTAGAATAGAAGAGCAAACCAATCAGAGATCAGCCCCATCAGCTCTGCAGGATCTAGCCTTGGCTTCTAGCTTTCAATAAATGGTTGGCAAGAGGATGATTCCTCAGTGAAGGTTTTGCTCTTGTTATCACAGCACAGTTTAGGGGATTAGGAATAATGCAAGTCATCTGCCCAGCTCTAAAGCCTCTTGATAAAGATACTATAGTCTCCAGAAATAGGAGCGTGTGCCCATAATTTGTTTGAGTCCTCTAGAAGCAGTCATTAAAATGTCAGTTTAGAAGCTGCCAGAGACCAACACAGCAGCAAGTTTTGGTAGGGATTTGCATGGTTCTTGTGTGTGTTTTGTGGGCCCAACCGTGTCCTGAAGATTCTTCAGAGTCAGCACAATCCTTAAAGTGCTCTGCTGGCATGCGCTTGACATTAATGGCATTTGAGTCAAGAGAGCTCTTTGAAGACGGAGGCCATTATGTGTTGTCTGAAGAGCAAAATACACAACCGATCCCAATGTCAATTTCAGCTCAACAAACCTTCATGGTAGAGGAGAATTCTAAAGCTATTCGCCCAGGCCTTTGGGGAGGGGGGTTAGAGGGTTTTATCTCCCCTACTCTGTTTATTGTTTTATTGAGTTCCCGGGCCCTGTCTTAACATTTTGATTTGGATTTTGAAACGTTTTAATTGTTTTTAAGATATATTTTATATGTAGTGTTTTTTATTGTTGTTGTAAGCCGCCCCGAGCTGTTTTAGGAGGGGCAGGGTAAAAATTTAATAAATAAATAAATAAATAGATGAACATAGCAAAGTGGGGGTTGGTTGGGCTCAGAACCTGGATTCTCAAGCGAGCCTCACACCTGTTTGTTAAAGCGCTTAAATAAAGGCAGATTTTCCAAAGTGCTCAGTCATAGCCCCAAATATAAAGGTTGAGCCTCTCTGCCTTCATATTTTGGTTACTTTGTTTATTCGCTACTTTGTTCGCTTCAGCAATATTATTTAATACCATACTGTTGCACAACAGTGCTGTTGTGCTACTAGTGCCAAAGTGAATGAAGTACTGAACAAGCAAATTAATCAAAATATCAAAGACAAAATATATTGTCCAAATATTTAGACCTGCAAACCAAACAGGAAGCAAATACTGCTTTGCATCTACTTTGTTCAAGTGGAAACGAATATCAACTAATTCAACAAATTCAGTTTTCATCCTGAATATTTGTTTTACCTCTATCCAGTGCTAACCTGATTTAAGCTTGATCTAAACTTGACTGGCTTAGGCTGGTTGCATGATCTTGTCTAGAACCGATCTGGGACAAAATCTAATTTTGAACCTCAATTTTGACAAATAGTGAAATTTCAGTTTTAAAAATTTGAATTCAAAATTTTATTTTGCAGATGCTGAGCTCTCATCTAAGCTATTTTGTGCATGAAGCCATTAGGACTGAGACTAAGAGCAAGTGTTCCTGTTCCAAAGGGAAATACTGGCCTTTGTGAGTGCTCCTGAGCATATGTCAGTACTTCGTAAGTTTCTGGTGATTCCACACTTTTGCCATTTTTTGTCACTTTCTAGGACCTTTTCCACTTTCTGGGAATTTTACGACAATTTTCTGACAGTTTTATGGCACTTTTATGGCAATTTCCAGCACTTCCACGGTGCTTAGCTGTTTGGTTTTTGTCCCCACAGTTCTTGGGAGTGCATGCGGGGCACACACAGGGCTTGGGACTGGCCCTTAGGAGCTCCATTCAGCTTGCCAAAAATAAACAGAAAATGGTGAAAATAGTGGGAAAGCCAGTAAGTTTCAGGTTGCGTGCATCTCAGTGAACGCCCTACTTCCAATGGAATTAGCATTCACCAAGGTTTCTCATTTCAGGCCTTGAAGCCACCTAGTTAAGCCAGATCAAAGAGTAACACACACAAGGACTTGTAGTACTAACAGCTGATTGTGACCAAAAGTTTTATAACTACTAAAGCGTTTATAACACTTTCCATTAATTTCTCTATTTCTCATGAAATTTTCTATTTCCATGTCTGTCCTTGCCCTTTAAAGCTTTCATTTATTTTATTTTTTTAAGAGGAAATTCCTTGGCAAAATGCATGTTTAAATAACACTAAAGGTTGTGACATTAAATGAGCAAGAGACAGGAAATTTTAATGCAAGGATGTTACTCCATCCTGCACACTTAACATTGTGCTTTGGGGGATGTGGCAACTGGGGAAGTTAAAGAGGCAGTATCCATTATTCACAAACTCAAGTTATATGTCATCTGCTCTCTATATTACTGCTCTCCTCAGAGGCTCCTCCATATGGCCCAATGGGCTTTGCCCCGCTAAAGCTGTGGCTGCAACAGGGAAGAGTAATGTATTGCTGGTTATAGGTAACTCCACCTTAGAGACAGGCACACACACTAGACTCCATTACAACAGCAATCTGTATTATATCACCATTCCAGGAAAAACATAGTAATCTACCCACAACAGCAGATGCAAATTAGGCAACTACCTAAGGAACTAGTCTGCAGATTCACAGAAACAGCTTCATCAGTCTGCTTCAAGCCATCACAAGAAGCTGCAAGGGAGGGGCTGGAGTGGGCTGGGATCAGCTTAGCAGCAGCTGGTGCCTCAGCCTTGAGCTTCATTGATTGTCTCTGGGATGAAACACTGACTGCCCGAACAGCACATGCTCTGTTCAGTTTAGGGGAGGGGTTACAGGCAGGGCCGGAGTCTCTATACAGGAATCCAGCCAATGAAAAGTAATCTTGGGGCAAAATTCATATCACGCCTAGCCAATGGCAGTAAATAATAGGGTTAAAAGGGGTGGGACTTCCTTTGTGCCTGCCTGAGCTTGCTTCAAGCAGCCATTCACAGAGGGGATCCCAGAGTCTCCATGTTGCAGACAGGAAAGCGGGCTGCTTCCTTGCTTACTTTCCAGTGGGGAAGCTTTCCTGAGGAGATACGGCACAGGAATCTGAAGCTGTGCTGCAGCAAAGAGGTGAGTCAATGGGTCTGTAAATGGGTTAGGGACTAGGAGAGAGAAGAGGGGAGGCTGTTGATGTGCACAATGCTTTTGCTTCTTGTTAATGGGCATAGGGAGGTGTTCAAAGTGTACCCACAAAACTAGTATTTTTAAAGAGCAATTTTGTTCTTGAATTTCAACTGCAGGAAATTTCAGGTCTAATCAATGATTTTGAAAGGAGGCTGCAAAGCTATTTTCTGAGATGATAACTGTAGACTCTTTCTTGCCACTTGGGGTGAAATCAGACAAAATGCTAACGCCACTTTAACATTTCTTATGCATGTTGTAGGGCTGCATAGGGCACCAATACAGCCCTGCAACATGCATAAGAAATGCTAAAGTAGTGTTAAAGTGGAGTTAGCATTACGTCTGTTTTCACCCTAAGGTGTATGGTCCCTCATGAAGTGTAAACATACTTTGAGCTTTGCCCCCTGTATCTTTAATGCTAGATGTTTGGTTTGGTTTGGTTTTGTAAAAGACTTTTTCTTGCTGCTTAAGTCAGGTCTAGTGACTGCTAGGAGATAAAGCATTTAGGGATTTAAATGAATTTTAAAAGAGAAAATGCAGATTAGATGCTTTTAGTGTATGTTGCTTTGATTTTCTCTACGCTTTGTGGCTCTAGTATTTTCTCATCATGTTTTAAAGTGCAAAATTTGTATGAATGAGTGAAAGCTTTCTGCCTGAAAAGTTGTGTAAGATGGATGTTATTTTATTGGATTTTACTGCTACTTCCTTTATGCTTTGCTGTAATCCTGCAGTGTTTCTTCATGCTGTGGAGAAGATTTATATTGAAGGAGTCTTTTCTCATGAGTACCCATCAAATGAAACTTCACTACCTTAGTCTAAAACATTTCTAGGTAGTTTTGTCTCCTTTAATTTTATGGGTAAAAATAAATTTCATGGTGTTTGTGTGTGTATTATATTATATGCTACACTATGTATTATGTGTATATACATACACTATGTATTATGTGTACACACACACACACACAGAATGAATGAGAGAATATCTATCTATATAAAAAACCTCTTTCATTTCCCCGAGTGCAATTCTCAGGTGACACAGCTCATATGCTAGTGAACCTTAGGCCCTTTTCTAACTGGTTCGGGTGCTTGCGGAGATGGGTGGTGCGTGCATTCCCACAGACCCTCACCCACTGATCTCCACGCACAGAGCATACGGCATTGGCGCTCATTGTTCCATACATGGGTGAAGGTGGGTGGAATGCAGGAGTACGCATGCACCCCACCCACCAACTGCAGCGTTTGCATGGATGACCCCCCCCCCCCGGTACACATGTGGAAGGGGCGTGTGTGTCCGTTTGAAAAAGGCCTTAGTCTAAGGGTGTCAATACGCAGGTTGGAAGCCCACCAGAACCCGTAGTGCCAGCCACCTCTCATATGGGTCCCACATGGGGAGTGCAACAAATGGACAGCTGTTCCTCCCATCCTCAGTCTGCCCACGCACTGCTCCCCCACTCCACCAGTGAGTCAAGGTTGCTCTAACAACACTCTAGGTTGTGCCCATGATTCCAGAATGTGCACCAAACCAGCGCGTGTCACAACACATGGGAGGCGACTCTCTGGGTGCCCATTGCCCTGGATTTGCCTGCATGGCGGCTCCACATTTCCTGGGTTTACCACCATGTGAAGCGGCTCTGGGGCAGCCACAGGGTGAACATCTGGTGGCCACAGGATAGACAACCAAGTGAATCTGGGGGCAAACGTAGGGCAACGTCTCATCTGTTAACACCCAAAATTTCACAGAAGCGAATGGGACTTTTACTAATTGCTAGCGTACATGTTCATTCAGGGCCGGGCCTAGGAATTTTGTACCCCATGGCCCTTCTCAGGCTGCTGCCGCCAAGCCAAGCCCCGCCCCCATTCTGCATGTTCATGGGTGGGGGAATGATGCGGTGCGTGTGCCTGTGGTGAATGGGGGTGCGCATCCCCACTCACCCTCCACTTGTCACCACACATGGAGCAACTTGAGAAAACGGCGGTTGCTCTGTGGGTGTGGATGGTGGGGGCTGAGTGGGGATGCGTGTGCAGCCGTGTGCATGCCCCGCCCATGCACCGGCGTGCCCATGGACCCCCACCCACCCAGTGAAGCCATGTAAAAACAGCCCGTGAGGAGCCACTCAAAGAACAGACGGTTGCTGCCTTGTAAACAAGGTTCTTCAAGATGATTCCAAACATTCTCACAACACCCACCCTTCCAGCCCCACATGGGATGTTCTTATATATTCCTAGAAAGGGTTGGAAGGAACTGTCATTGTGAGGGGGAGAGTGCTTTTTATACTAGAGGAGCTCGAGACCAATCCATGGTCTATTAATTGAATGTGGTGAGCATGCCGTGCAGAACCTAGTTGTGAGAATGTTAGGAGTCATCTCGAAGAACCTTCCTTACAAGGCAACAACCTTCTGATCACTCACATGGGGAGGAGTTGTTTGTAAACAAATGGATTTATCTGCCAGTCCTGCTGCTGCAGCAGCACTACTAACAGGCAGAGGCAGGTGAGGAATGGGGAACTCCTCATGGGCCTCCTCCAGCCGAGCCCAGCCCAGGCATGGGGCCAGGCAATGGCCCCCTGGGGACTCCTAGGAAGTAGGCTTCAGCGCTGTGCAGAGGGGAAAAAAAAAAAAAAAAAAAGATGAAGCAGGGTGCCCCCCCCCTAGAAAGCACTGCCCAAGGCACAGGCCTAGGGGCCTGCCCCTAAGTCCAGGCCTGGGTGCATCATCCTGGCAGAGGATTGAACTGTTAATGCATTTGTATTCCTGAAAAGGGCAGTACTCGATCTCTGTGTTTAGCTGTAGCTGCCCAGCTGGTAAAATGTAATATATGCACCAGCAGGTAGTAGTCATAGGATTGTGGTTCTGTGAAGGCTCTTTCTTGCTATCTCAGGAAAGTTCAGTGGCTGGGCAGGTGGCTTCTGGCAGCCACCAACTGAGCAAGGTGGGAGGAGCTGCTCTGCTGTTTGCCTTGATCTGACAAACTGCTTTTCCAAATTGGGGAGTCTAAGTGGAAAGAGAAGGGGAAAGGCTGTAGGGCAGTAACAGCATTGTTCTCAGTCATCAATTTTTCACAGAACCATTGTTACTGCATTTCTGCCTCTTCTTGTTAGCAGAGAGAGAGAGTTTGGGATTGCTTGCAAATTCAGCCTGTGGGTTTGGTTTGCATCTGGTCAGGGACTTTCCTGCAGTTGGATCTGAGAACAGCGTTGCCTTTTTGATGTAAAATTGTCTGACTACAAAAATAAATACACATCTTAGTAGAAGACAACTTGTCTTGCCTTTCTCTCCTGCAGTAACGCATCCTTCTCGCCCCCCAGTTCAACAACAATTGTATTCCCTGTTAGAGTGAGCACTGGCAGACAGAAGGAAAGACAAAATAAATTCTCTTCTGCTTAACTGCGTGTCTTGCTCCTGCAGCCAGATGATTTCAGACCCAAAAGGCAAACTGTTTGTCAGATACGACTTCAGGAGAGTCTCTGGATTAGATGCATAAACAAACCCAGATGTTGAGCTCGCAACATATCCCCCAGAGGTTCACCCTCTGCTGAGAAGAGGGGCAGAAATGTATTCAGTCTGGTTTTGTGTCCAATTTGAAGTGTCCCTGCCCCACCAGCCGCCACTGAGAGATCTATTTAATATCAAACCCAAATGTGATTAGATGTCACTCTCACTAGCTACGGGGCCTTTTATAGCAGCATCCTCTTGATCACTCTGTACAGCCTTGTAAGCCCACTGCATATCCAGTGTCCTACAGGAAGCAAAAGAGGTGGGGGTGGGGAAGACTTGGGTTTCAGATAAATGTTTTTCAGGAAAGATATTAGAGATGAAATGAATAGATGCTTTTGTATTTGTGAATATTATAGCACTTTTGAATAGCCTTCCAATATCCAAAGAATTATTTGCTATTGGGATGGTATTTGCATATCCGTTTATTTTAATATTTTGGTTCTGTTCATTTGGTTACTTCTTTTGGGATCCATTAGCGCTATTGCACACATGGGACCTGATCTAGAGCAGATGAAATTGTCAGATACGATATTAGCTATGGATATTCAAGAGGGTTGCCCTCTTGCATGTATTGTCAGTGTGACAGGTTCACACAGCAAGGGCATGCAGAGGCATTCTCAGTGGCTGTTTCACAGTTGTGAAATTCCTTTCCCCTGGAGATTCACAAAAGCCGGAGTCAGAGCATTTTCCAGAGGCAATGTAATGCAAGACCTTTTTACTTGGCCAAGCGTTGGGCAGGTAGGGATAGGGTTTGGGGAGGCTGGGGATAGGGGAATTTTTAAAATAGTTATGTATGTGTATTTATTTTATACGCTGTATCCTGCCCTGAGCCTTATTTATAAATGTAAATAAAATAATATCCATTTCAGCTCTAACTTACATAAACATGATGGCAGAAACCAGAACTAGCCATCCCTAAAACTATGTATCTGTGTCTCTTTTTGGCCTACTTCCTGTCAGATACCTACAGAGCCCACAAGATGGCACTGGGTCACAGCATTCAGGTGGGGTTAAAGTGTATGGCTCTCATTTTGGGGACCAGGGGACGGCCCAGGCAACTCTTCTTGTTGCTCCTCCTTCCAAGGCTAACCTGCAGGAAGCAAAGCAAGCTGCCGATTGCTTGATGCATTCGACGGGCTCCCCTAAGAAATCAAGGGGGTTGCCCTGGAGCATTAGCTACAGCAGTGTTTGAATTGTGAAGAAACATTGTTACCACAACCTTTTGGGGGGAGTTGGACTCCTGTGCTTCCAGTACACCAATGCATCCCATTGGGTGGCTGGAGTTCAGGTGGGCAAGCTTCCTGGGGAAGAGAGAGACTTTGCTGCTGCATGCTAGCTTCATACTTGCAATGGTGGAACCTCCTCCCCTTCTCCATTAGAAGCAGGGACAAGTGGCTGAGGTGAGAGCAGTGGAGGGGAAAAAAGGAAGAGGTGGCAGCCGGAAGAGGAGGACAGCAGCAGCAGTGAAATGAAATAATACATCCTAGCACTTTTCTTTTCGGAGTCGAGCACTGAACTACACTGACTGCTGCACTTGGACATCTCCTAAAGGCATTCGTTCCCAAGCGTGCCAAGCCTTGAAATAACATGAGTAACATGTTCCGAGCTGAGTCAGATGGATGGAGACCTTCTGAACAAATTAAGGTAGGTCAGTTTTGTCGAGAGCTTCCTCATGCAGAGGAGTGTGTGAGTAAGCACTGCCAAAGAGGCTTCCTGTTTTCTCCAGCTTTCCAAGACAAGGTAAAGGGCAGTCAGAGCTCTGCTACCTCACACTGATCTAGGGTTGCTGAGAAATCATTTCAAACTGTCCTTTCTTTACCACTGCAAATTAGTAGTCCATTTCAACTGGTTCTCTTGGCAAAATGACTTCTCCATGAACTGCTGCCCAAACTATAAAGTGTTTTTGCAGGCAATACGAAGGTGTGTCTCTCTTGCAGCGTGTCCCTCTCACTCGCAACTATCAAAGATGGCCCCCAGTGCTATATATACAAGCACCTTATTGCACCCTGTGAGGTAGAGCAGTGCTATTAGTCCCATTTAACAGATCGGGAACTGAGGCATGGAGAAACTAAGTCACTTGCTCAAGGGCACACAGGTAGTCTGTGCCACAGCAGGAAACTGAACACAGCTCTCCCAAGTTTCACTAGTCTGGCCACTGAACTATCCCTTTCTCTTGAAACCTCGTAGCCCAAGTTGCCCATACAGGCCACCCCCATAACCTCCAGGCCACGTACCCCAGTTTGGAACAGGGGAGTTGGGCTCTGGGAAATCCTTCAAACACTAACACCAAAGCAATCATCGCAAAAGGGGGAAAAACAGCCACACAATTACAGTCACTTTCCCAAGAGCAAACTCAGAAAGCTGGATAACCTCAAAACCTCGGCTGCATTTAAGCAGCCTGGCAGCACTGGCTGCCTCACCCCACTCCAGAAAAACGGCAGCACTCTGGGGCTGAGAAAATGCTTATCTAACGCTCACCAGGGTTCCCAGTCACTGCAGGCAGCGAGGAAGGAGACTTTCCTTTCCTGTTTAGCTTCCAGCTCTGAAACAACAGGCATTGCACTTGAATTTTGGAAGCCTGCTTCCCTACACACACCTATCTGAGGCTTAGTGCAGAGACGCAAAAATCCATAGCTATTCCCTCACCTCCCTTTGCAGCTCAGCCCCAGGTCCTGCAATGGTGTCATTAATGAGCGATAAGAAAGGAGGAGCAGCAGCAGCGGGAGGTCAGAGGTCAGCATAATATTTACCCAGATGTCACCTTTCACTTTTATGAAGCAGGAAAAGTCACTTCAAAGCACTGAGAGACACAGGCCTGCCTGCCTGCCAGAGAAACCGTACTCACGTTAACACAATAAAGTCCCTTCCAGGTCCTGACAGACGATGGATGCTCTGGTGTAGTACTGAGATGAAAGTATGTTCCCTTCCCATGGGGAAATACCTACCTTTTGGAAGCCCTTGTGACCGTTCTTTGATATTGCTCCACCAGCCAACGATTCCGCCATTGCAAGATCAGCGCTGGCAATTTTCCATGATTACCGTAACTTTCTGGCACTTTCTGGGGTTCTCTGGGATTTTCCGGGGCTATCCTTTGTGTCAATTTCCGGTACTTCTGCCATCACTTAGTCGGTATATAAAGCATAAACTGCTAAGCATAGTTTATAGCAGCTCAGTTCACGTTGTGTTTAACTAGCAAAAAATAGCAAAAAAGCAGGTCAGCTTCCTCATCGTACAAACGAAGGTGAATGACCTCTTTCCGATGGAAACAGTATTCGCTGCAATTGCTCATTTTAGGCCTTCTCTGGCAGCAGTTCCAAACCACTGTTACACATGCAAGTATCAACAAAAGAGACTGAGAGGAGCGAGACTCTCTATACAATTGTTTTCTTTATTCCTGCCAAGGCTACCATGCATCCTAACTTTGTTAGGCTTGAAGTCCCAGAAATAAGATGCAGGAATTAAATTTGGGGGGGGGGGGGGTCATTTCTATTCAAAAGCAACCCTTAGAAGCATGGTGACCACCATCTTGACAGACATGTCAAGTTTTAAACCATAGGCCACTGAAGGTAGAAAGCATGAGTGTGTCTAAAGCTTGAGGTACAGAACCATGTTCTCTAGCTCAATTGTAAGAGACTCATGTATCCTTTGTGAATCACACACTTAAGAGGACATGTACTATACACACCCAGAGGGTTACACAAGCAGCTTGGCCTCCATGCAGTACTAAAAATGGATATTCCGCCAGGCCTTTGGAGAGGGAGACGGGTGGGTGGGGGTTTCAACTGCATTCCGCTCTTTTAGTATTTTATGGTTTTAAGAATTTTCAGCTGGTATTTTTTATCGTTTTATTTGAATGATTGTTGTATGCCGTCCCGAGTTGCAATGGTGCAGGAGGGCACGGGATAAAATATTTTGAAATAAAAATAAAAATAAAATAAAATATTAATGTCAAGGAACTAATATCTGGCTCGTATTCATGAATATGAAAAGGCATTCCTTTTTGCTGTACTCCAGTATACTCAAAGCAAATCCACAGGAGTCATCAAGGGTGGAACAAGAGGGCCTTCCCTCAAATGGGCCTTGCCTTCTATTTTAGACATTCTTCTGATCCAACAGGCCATGCTTTGTGGAAAGCCAGTAAAAGTGCTGGAAACAGGAAAATTCTGACTCTGTACAAAATGGTGTTGTGGGCCCCTCCTACCATAGAATTTTGGGTGAACACATACCGACTCACCCACTAGGAAAAGGAAAATGTCACTGTAATTTAATTTTTGATATTCACCTAAACATAACATTCCTTTAGGAGCCTGGGCTGTCTGCACTGCTAGCCCTGTAGTCTAGGGGTGGATTGAGAACTGTTTCCAGGTCTCATGAGATTCTCACGAGAATCCAGAAACGTTACCGAAATCTTGGAAGATCTCACTAGAATCTCTAGGGAAAAAACAAAACACGGAACGTGCGCAAAATGGCCGCTGCAGCCATTCTGTGCATATGCTACCCTTCCCTTTCCCAAAATGGTGCCAACACTGTCAGTGCCATTTTTGAAAATTGCTGTGCATGCTCAGAATGGGCCAGAATCGGTTACCATTTTGTGCATGTGCAGTGGTTTTTTTGTTTGTTTGTTTGCTGTGAGGCGGCCACCTCCTCAGAAAACTTGACTCACCACCTGCCCCCACAGCGATTATGAGAGGGTGGCGAGGAGTCCTGGAGCAGCCCCAGACTCAAACAGAGGCAGCCAGGTGAGTACAAGGTTGTGTTTGTTTGTTTTTTTTAAAAAAAACACAAGCGCGGGGGAGGGCAAGATTCTCACTTTTCTTGGCGAGAGTCAGGGCAATTCTCAGCTCATTATTTGCAAGAACGATTCAAGAACCCTGTTTCTCGTTAAGAAAAATAGAATCTGAGATTGAAGCTAGTATCAGCCCTACAGTGGACCCACATGCTTTGCAAATATTATCTCTAGTTTACTCATAGGCCCCATGCGTTGTGAGTAGATCTGAAATGAGATCGAAATCCCGGTTCCCGATACTGTCTCTGAGTACCCAACAATGTCAATCTCAAATCCTGAGAGGTAAAACCAATGCAATACCACATTTCTTCTATCTTCTGCACTCCATTTTCTCTTGTACTTTCTTGTCACTCTTTGGCGGGTATGCAGATTCCTTTACAAATCTGCAATCCAGTTGCAGATTGATCAAAGCAAAGGGAGCATACAACAACAATTCTGATTGCCAGCACTGGAATGGAGGCACTGTTTCCACCCCCCGCTGTGTTTGGGCGGGCAGGCAGGGGTGAGGATTAAGGGGTGGGCTAGTCACACAGTGACTGGCTCAGAAATGAATGCAGAAACAACAAACCCAGAACTAAAACAGTACCCTCAGCAATGGGGTGAGCGGTAAATGAATGGTACGCAGTAAATGGAAATTTGGTAAGTCAGGACGGTATCTGAAGGTATTGTGAGAATCGAGAACTCTTATTGATATTGGGAAATCAATCCTGGTTCCCAATATGGTAACGTTACTTGAGAATAAAAGCATTTCTGCTGGTTTCTGCCCTAATTGTGGGGGGCCCTCCTAAATGAATGTAGGCCTTCCACAGACTGGAGCTCCCTGGGTTTGAGACTCTGTGGGCTTGTGCTATACACCAGTGCTTCTTGCACTCAGGTTGTCATTTCAAGTTTATACATTTATTCTGTGTGGCCGCATAATCTGCCCTTGCATGGACCCAGCCTTAGGCCAGTCAAATAAGTCCTGTCCTGAGCATGCTGGGTCAGATGGATGCTTGCCACAGGGAAGAGTTTTAATTTCCTGGCTGAAGGATCTCTTATGGTGACTGAAGATGTGCCAGTGAGGTAAGCATTTGAGTTTCAAGGATTTCATTAACATGTCATTAGGCAGTCTGCTTCTGCTTATATCACATGCCACACTCCTGGGTTTCATTCTGGGTACTGTCTCTGCCATGCTCCATGGCACTTTGGCAAATCACCCAACCACGCTGGCCCTCAAATTCACAATAGTTAATTCGCAGGTATTTACCTCTCTCCCGTGTCTGTAGAGAGTCTCATAAATATGCACAAATCATCATTATTGGAGAAACAGGCTTACAGAAACACCAATAAAGGGATGGTTGCAAAGTTGTTGCCTCTTAGATACCATTCTCCAGCACATCACTTTTGTATCCCATATCAGAGAAGAACCTGTCATCAGTCCTCTAAATGTCTTGCCAGCAGAGAACCAAGCTCTGTCAAAATAAGGATACACACCCATCCTCATGGGGACTACACTGTATGGATCCAGAGCTACCTAGGACCTCAGCAGTATAGGTTCTCTTCTCTTCACAGCCACTTAGAACTCAGATTCCTCAAGAACACACCCCTACCACCTGCCCTAAAGGAGATTCTTTGTTGGCTATTAGAGCCCATTACCCGTAGCTGAGAAAACCCAATTCCTTCTATAGGGCAATGCTTCATGACACCCGCTCATCTGTTCAGGGTGGCAGTGTGGTTTAGTAGAGAGCACAGACCAGGGGCAGAAGACATGGGCTCTGCTACTGACTCTGCCCCTTGCCTGTTGTGTGATTTCTGTGCCTCAGTTTCCCCATCTGTAAAACCAGGATAACAGCACTGATTTTTCTTGACAAAGTGCTTTGAGATCTACATGTGACTGGAGCTTGGTATTGCTACCTGTACATAGCTTGGCTACCAGCGTTCCCTATATTACAGTTACCCTGAGATTTGGGGGGGGGGGGTAGGATTTCAGCTGTCACTTGTCTCCCTGCCAGCACTACATGAGAGCACACACCTCATGTACTTTGCCGCTGCAATGGAACAACTTGCGTGTACATGGCGTGGAGGGCTTGTCTGACACCACTCACTATCGCTGTGCCTTTTAAGATGATCTGGACTTTTTATAATGTGACTCTGATGCCTTTTATCTCTTGCTCAGAATGTAATTTTAGCCCCGGCAAAGCAGGATTAAACTTTCATAACATGATACATTTATCTCCCTTTTCATATTTCCAGCCTCCCCTCTCCCCCCACCCAGTTCGATTGCAGCCCAAAGAGAGAAAGAGATTAACCAAGGAACACGAGAACATGGAGATCAGATCGGAATGAGGGAGGCCGACTTTTCCCCAGCTCCCCACCTCTGCCACACACGCCCTCCCACCGAGATGCCAGCAACCTCATTAGATGGCATAGATAGGCGCAGGGTGTGTGTGTGTGGGTGTGTTATGCTGTCCTTTGCCATGGAAGACAAAGGTAGATTATAACAAAAGAGCTAGTCGAGAACACATAGAAGATTCGATTAGAGAGATACATTGCTGACAGATGCTACACTTGCTCCCTCTATTTCATACTTCCAAGTTCTCCCGGGGCTATTCCAACACCACTTGAGAGCAATCTCACAAGCACGTTCTGGCCATAGGAGGGGAGATGGAGACTCCAAACCGTGCTAGGGAGATTCCAGAAGCACATTTCTCTCCTTGATAAAATGGAAGGAAGGAAATATCAAGTCAGTGCATCTGGAATTGTTGCAAAGCATTAAAATATTACAGCTTTCCCCCACAAGTACTATTTCCAGTAACGGCAAGGGCTTGGCAAAACGGCAGGTCAGGTACGCTGCACATTTTAATGTTCCCTTTTTGCTTGCCATAAGGGAATGGGGATATGAAAGCAGTGCAATGTCCAGTTTGATCAGCTTCACAACTTACACGTGGTGGCAGCCCTCTTTCCCCCCACAAAAGCAGCTGTAAATTTTTAGTACATTTTTTATCCAATCTGCAGGAGCCCCCCTCTAGTGGGGAAAAGATGGTAGTGCAGGCCCACAACCCATTTACAGGAAAGCAAAGAAAACACCCTACACAGCTCAGAGCACTTGGGTTTTCAGTCCTACCTATAGCCCCAACAGGGAAGCGGGGGTGGGGATGGGGTCAGGTGGGGTGAATGCTTAGCCTGAGTTTCTTTAGGGCAAAGTTTTGCAAATAAAAAAATCCGAGAGAGGCAGAAAAACAGGGACGAGAGCAGCTAGCAGTGAAAGGAATAAGATTTTTAAATACCCAAAAGTTAAGCTTGGACCACCTACGCCCCCTCACAACAGTATAAGCTGGGAATAAGGAGGGGCTCAGGAAGCTCACTTCACAAGTGGCATGCATTTGAAGGGCTCAATTTTCCTTTCTGCCATATCAACAAGCCTAACCCCCGAGTTTGAAACACAAACTAAATACTCTGGTTTGAGGGAGGGAACGATTTAGCTTGGAATGGCTGCCCCTTTGGAGGTCAGAACTGCAGCACTGTTGGGGTAAACAGCTAGAAGTGCTGCTTATTCCCTGACTGCACTAAAACACACTGTTTGAGATATTATCCAGCCCCCATTCTTGTAATATGCTAACCCATCCCAATTTTTACTGATCCAACAGCCCCATGAGGTAGGTAGAGAAATACTATCCTTCCCAGATAGGAACTGAAACAGACACATTAAGTGACTGGCCCAAGATCACACAAGCAGTCTGTAACACAGCAGGGAACTGAACCTAGCTCTCCAGAGTCCTAAACTAAATCCTTACCGACAGGACCTTCTTTCCTCTCCTCAGCTCTTCTCTTCCACAAGTACTTAAGAACCCCAATCCTTTAACTGAGCAGAAAGCAGCTGAACATAAAAGCTGCTTTCGGCAGCAGCTCACATCTCCCCATAACAATATACCGCCTTGTTCCCACTTTCCCTTCTCCTTGAAGCTTTCTAGGAACCACTCTTCACAGACAAAGAACTTTCCTTTCCCTCATCCTTAAAAGTGCTAAGTCTCGGAGACACTGGGTGAAAACAGACATGCACGTAATTCTGCTTTAACATTTTTTTATGCATGTTGCAGGACTGTATGGTACCCTATGTGGCCCTGCAACATGCATAAAAATTGTTAAAGCAGAATTAAGGTGCCCACTGAGTTTGGGTCTTATGGGGGGTAGCGGGGGGGATTAAATAGGCTGGCCTAGGAAAGCCAGGTCTTTCTGTACTGCTGTCTTGTAGGATGCTGCTGGCTGTGATCAAACCTGATGGACTCGGCTAATGATAATTGGTGATACTGTGGCGGAAAAACTTGGTGGCACCTTCCCCCCCCCGCCCTCCCCCCCAGTCCCTCTTCTCCTTTCTTCCTTTGTTAGCATTGCGGCCTGCAAGCCAAGCTGGTTAAGAGATTAACACTCTAAAAACCACATTTACTCTAATTAGCCATGAAATCTTTGTAACTAAGTGAAAAAATGTTTCCCTTGAGGGATTTTTGTCCATTCATCGCTGTTTGAATTGCTGGGGAGAGGCGCGCGCAGAAGGGGTGGGGGGAGAGAAAAATAAAGAAAAATTCAGATCTAATGAATTAACAGCAGAACGCCCAAGGGGGGGAAAGCAGACTTTGGCTGTAAAATGCGGGCACCTCAGAAGTGGGGGTGGGAGAGAGGGGGAGCACTGGCTGGCCAAATGGACGGTTGTGAATTATTTCCAGTTAACAGACTGTAACACAATGCGCCGGTCTCTTTATGATTTGGGTAGCTAGGATAGCAGACCTTGGCTTTCCATTTGTAGTGATGGACAGAAGTACATTGTGCCTCCCGGCTATGTGTACAGACAGCTGTGCATGGCTACATGGAGAGACAGCTGGGTGAAAGAAGAGCATCAGAAGTAAGGATCCCACGTCGGATTGTTAAAATATTATTTTACTGAGGGAAAAAACAAATCACATTTGCAAAGCAAAGGGGGGAGCGGGAGGAGAAGAATCTTGCCACAACTTCAAGCCATAAATATTTCATGTCCGTGGAATAAGGACGATTATATTCCTGCCAGCTCCTTTCTTCTGTATTTTAAACATGTCACCGCCTTCCACTCTCTCCCCCTGTTTGTGTGTTTCTTGTAATGTGCCCATGAAATAAAGATTAGCTGAATAATCAAGAGTGTTTGGAAATGGGAAAGGGCCTGTCTGAGGAGCGCCACAGGCTCAGGTTGGTAGAGAGATCTTTTCTTTTTTTTTCTTTTAAGGATGCTCAAGACTGGGAGGAAAGTGAAATTTTCACAGCGCTGAGGCCCAAAGGGAAAGAACACAGAGAAACACGCCGTTACCAGTGAAATTGCTGGAACAAACACAGGGAAGGGGGATTGTCCAAAGGGAGAGCTTATCCACCAGTCACAGGTTTTAGAGTTGGAGGAGGCCTTTTATAATAGGTTAAGCAAGTTTGAACTCAAACATTCTGTAGGATCAGATGGAGCTTATCGCCCCATCCTGAAGCTGAAAGATACTGTGGCAAATGTATTCTTTGGAAGGCACTAAAAAAGGAAGGTCAAGAGTCTTCCTACTCTCTTCCCCACAACATCCACACCAAGGTGTTATTTCCCAACTCTCTACATTAGCCATATTTGTGACAGACCAGATGCCTATTGCCCGAGAACAACTTCGCCAAAAATTTTGCCAAGCCATTAGGCAATTCCCCCCAAATGTGCTTGAAATTGGAACCAAGTAAAAAGTTTTAGAGCTATTCTTGAAGAACCTCAGAGAGCTAGAACACTTGGGCAAGAGAGATACCTCAAGAAGGACCCTGTGGGCTACATGTCTCCATGCCAAACTGCTCCCAACGTCATTTCCATTTAGCTGCTTTGCAAGTCAATATGTCATATACTAATGCAGTTTGTCAAAGAGAGATAAAGAGCTCCAGGCAGGTGGAGTCATTCCTTTTCTGGCATCATGAAGTGGCTGGATTTTGTTTTATGTGTCAATTGCATTCTGGGAAGATTAGGTTCCTCTCCCTGTGGAGAGTACAGGGTTAATAGAGAAGAGAAAGGCAGAGTGTGAGAACAACAGTGGGAGAAGCTATTTCTATCATGTCTGTGGATGCTACTCAGATTCTGAGCAGCATCTGTTACCTGTTTCCACTGCACAAACTTGTTATAAGCCAGGGGGAACCACCACAAATAATTACCTCCAATAAAGCTATAAAGGCAATGAAGAGTAAATTGGGTTACTTTATCTTCTTGCAACAAGCACAGTACAGAGTCAAGCGAGGTGCTTGCCTTTTGCTGTACAAGTCATTTCCAAAGAGGATATGTCTAGTTAAGTTACCTTCAACTGGACCATGCTGCCAAAGTCAAGGCGATTTGATTCAGATAACCAAGCCAACATTTCACTGGGGTATTTAAAGTATTAGGGTCCTTGCTCTCAGAGAAAATGAGCAGGCCAAGGAGAATACAAAGGAAAGTAATTGGATGGGGGGGAAAAGAGAGGACTATCACTTTGTTAGGACTGGAAAGACATCTGGTCAGAGAGGGACACAGGCATCAATCTCCTGGCTGCAGAAGTAGGTCATTTTCCTTAACTTTGGGAGACAGTCATCATCAAAGAGGCTGGAAAACTGCAGGCAGGATCTGCCTAGTGGACCCATTTCCCCAGTCAGCTGTCAAGAGCTAGACAAATAACGGGGAAGTCCTCAATCATACATAGTGAGGCGACTTGTAGCCTTACTACCCTACTGAGCCAACCTGCTCAGCTATAAATCCACAACAGCTAGCACACGCCTGCTAGCCTTTGAGGCCACCCAGAACATTGGCCATTGTGCCTCCAGCAAAAAAAGTCACAACCTGCACAAAGAAAGAAAGGACTGGCATTTAATCATCCCTGTTTGAAGTGGGAGAAAGTCCCAGTGGCCACAGGATTAGCTTTATAAAAGCCCCAATAGTTACAACAGCATATATGGTGTCCACGCGTTGATGGAGTTTGTGGAAAATATGGGATAAGTAGGATTTCCCCAAACAAGACAGCAAAGCATGTGATATCCTCCCCCTCCCCCCCCCCTCCAACCCCAGGAGAGATCTTGTGGGACTAGAACTGTTTTCTTGGGGTTATGCCATTAGAATCTGCGAGAACTTCACAAAGTCAGTCATTATCAACAGCAACTCTTTTGGGGTGCCTGTTTGCTTCCTCTGGTGTACTTGCCATACCCAGATCAAGAAGGGAATCTCAGAAATTGAAGTCTCCTCGAATTTAAGGAGGAGTAGAGGATGTTTGGAGTAGAAGAACCCAGGCACCCCTTCTGCCCGAAGGGGCGGGAATCCTAATGGGCTTTTCTCTGGAACTCTAGGTTTTCAAAGCTAGGATCCAGGGGCAGATTCCCAAGTGTCTAGAAAGACAAACATGCTATCAGTCTAATCCACCGCCACGCATGGGATGGAGCCTTGGCAGGGACAAATAGGCACGCACTAGCCAGATCTCTACCCACGGGGCAGTGAATGACACTGGCTAGGCAACTGGGGAGGGGGGGGGGGGAAATCTCCCTTCACTCCCTCCTAAACAACCCCCCAGCTGGCTTCTTAGGGAGGCAGAGAATATAAGAGGCGGGGCAGCCCCGAGACGGAGGCAGAATAGAAAAGGACAGGTGCCGGGTTGAAGGCATGGATGATGGAGCCCCCCTTTGCCAGCCTTGGCTGCTCGCCCGTTTTCGATTACTTACCCGAGCTGAAGATTGGCTCTGTCTCCCTCCTCAAAGGGGTGAGGGGGTGGGGGTGTCACAGCTTCTCCCCCCTGCCAGCCCCCCCCCCCCCCCCCGAAATTAGGAGGATGTAATCCACACAGAGGCTGAATTCACTGAAATCCGCGGCAAGGCACTCGCCGCTGATCTGTATTCCTAAAGTCTCCCTGGATGAGCTCCTGCCGTCAGTCAGTCATTCCGCCAAAGCCCCTGTGCGGTTGCCTTGCCCAGCGATTATCTGATTCGGAAATTCGTCCTCCCTTCTCTTTGCCCAGCGAGGCTTCTCCTCTGGCTCCTGCCTGGCATCAGCGATTCCCCAGGCTGCCCTGGTTCCGGCGCGGTTGCTCACAGTGCCATTTCTTTCAATGCTTCTGCTTTCTCCTCTCTCTCTCTTTCTCCCAGTGCCACAGCAACTGTGTGCGCCTTCCTCCAGCGCTAGACTGGCACTGAAAGCTCATCTCCCCCCATCAGCAGCAGTAGGACTGCTAAAGCCTGCCTCCCTGTATTACCATGCAGCTCATTAACATACAGTCACCGGGGGTTAACCCTTAGCCAGCCAGAAACTTCCCAACCACCGGCCTCAAGGGCTGGAGGATCCCGAGCCCCCTGGCTCCACTGCATTTGGCAACCTCAGAGACAAACATCACAGGGGGCCATATGCCAGGAAAGAGACCTGCAGCTGTTCCCACAGGCTCCGGGAACTCCACTACCACAAAACTACCTTAAGGGGCTCCCGATGAGCAACAACTCTAGCAAAGCAAAAGCATTCAAAGTCAAGGCTGAGGAACCAGGGCTGGCACACCAGCTCTCCCAACTAAGGCCAGTTTGCCAAAGAGAAGGTGGTGAATCAGGGAGAGGGGCATTCATTCACAGCCTGGACTGCTTCACCTGTGCTCTGCCCTGCCTAGGGTCAGGACCTGTCCCTGAGAGGATCGTGTTACTAGAGGCTCTGAGCTGAAATGAATATTTTTGACAAATATTGTATCAGATGAATTCACCTTCTTTGATTCAGATCTGATGATGGGGATATTCGGGTCCATTTCACCAGATAAATATTTTGGTGACTTATTTTGGTAACTTCATTTCATCACTATTGCACATGCATTGTAACTAAAGCAGCATAGATGACTCATGGAGGGGCACAGGGGGCATGTAACACACACACACCCCGATTTTTGGAGCCCTAAAGAACCCCTTTCCAGCCCCCATTCCTGTCCCTCCCCACCACCCCATGGACAGTTGACTGGTCGCCTATGAACCAAAGTAACCAACATGCTGAAATAACTGAAATACAAAATTCTCTCTTGATTTCAGCTCTAAATGTTACAGATTGGGATGGTGTCAGCACATTGGAAGGACATAAGCAGGAATATTTGAGGGACTTTTACTTCGCTCCATTTACACAGCAAACAGCTCTTTAGCCCAGCAGGAGGAGAGCCAGTGGATCATAGAAGCTTCATGATCCATTCTGACTGGAATAAAAGTGCAATGTCTTAACTTTGAAGGGCATTAAATCACTGGAACATTTTGCATAAGAATATGGTGACTTCTCCATCACTTGAAGCCAGGAAAGGGAAGCTGACTCTCTGCCTAAGATATTCGCTCTAGCTCAGCCACACGTGCAGAAATAGCCCACGAACATTCTGACGTCCGTGTTAGCCGGGAGGGGAGCAGGATCGTGGACATACTTTAAATTTTCCATTTGGGAAGGGTTGAAGTGAAAGTTCCTGACAGATCGTGTGAGGTGGGGGTGGAAGGAAATAAGCCCTCTCAAGGATCCAGACGTTCTGATTTGTGCGATTTTTTTTAAAAAACGAATGTTTCAAGCCTGTCTGAACACTTAAATTCGATTAAATGGAGTCAATATCGCACTAAAGCAATGCGTGTTGAAAAGCTACTCAAACCTACCTTTTTGCTGTCCGTTTTCAATAAATCCGCACTTAACAGCAGTGTGAAAGCAACATCGTACTGGTTTTAACTAGTGTGTAATCTTTTCTGATGTGAATGCAACCGTGCTTCCAAGTGCGCTGTTTTACTCCTGCCCCTACCGGAAGCAGTGAGACCAGCTGGAGCCCTGTAGTTGCCTCGCTGGGTGCAGGCTGCAGCCAGCTTCTCCCCAAAAAAGTTCTTCCCCTCCATGTTTCCCCTCCATGCTTCTCCCCAAAAAAGTTCTTCCCTCCAAGGGACTTTCAATCATCTGCCTCTGCCTCTACCGTAGTGCTGCAGCAGTAGCAGCAGCGGGATACCGGAAAGAACCAGGGAGAGAATGCGAGGGGCTTCTTTCCAGCAGCCTCAGGCTCTCCCTCTTTACTCCCTGATTCTACAAAGTAGCAACCTTTGCTACAAAGGTTGTAGCAAAGGTTGTTGCAAAGTTTGCAAAGTTGCAGCAAAAGTTGTAGCAAAGTTGTAGCAAAGTTGTACTTTGCTACAAAGTAGCAACCTTCTGGCTCCCCACAGGCCACTTCCTGTAACTGAACCGTACTGAGCAGCCGGTAAGCACGCACTACAAGAAGGTCTGAATGCATTATTTCGCTGTACTTAAAATCGGTATGGCATGCATGTGAATGCAACAGGACTTGTTAACAGCGAACTATTGAGAACCAGTTTTTAAAAATCCAGATAATTGCTGCACGTGTTAATCTTCCTGTGGTCAGGCTAGATGTCATAATGTCCCTTCTGACTTTAAGAGTCCACTGGCTAAGATACCTGTCAAATTTCAAGACAGAAAAGCACTGAGACTGAGTGGCCTGAGATATAGCCCCGCCTCACTAGCCTCGGATACCCCTAACCAGGTCACTGTTTCTCTCCTCCCTCCCCCCCTAGCACTGGCCCTTCCAGTGATTAAGGTCCCTCCCCACATCTATTCCTCCCTGCACTGCCCCTCCCTCAATTTCAGAGATCCTGTCAGACCATTGCATTCTACTCGACACCTGCCCTCCCTGCTTTAGGTCACTGTTAAGTGTTTATCTTAACATCTGCACCAACTGAACCAATTACTCTTCTTCCTATCAAAACCATTTGCATGCTTGGAGTCTATTGGTTGCGCTTCTCCAGGAGGCTTCATGCAAACACACATGTAAATACTTAAGACTTTTTGAGCTATGATCATCGTTGCATTATCCTCACTTCAGGTTTTAAAGACACCCTAGTAGTGGTGCAGGCATCTCTAGATGCTCCTCCCACCCGAGTTGCTATTTGGAGCATATCTGTAGGTTCACTTTTGAGTTCTAAACAGGGGTATAACACACCCGCAAAACCATTCCAATACAGCTGTTGAATACATGGGAAGTGCTGTAGGTCATTACCAACCCGAGTTGAATTTGTACTGGTGATTAAAATGAATGTCTCTATATGATAGATTTGGCAGCTGTTCCTTGTTTTAAGGGAGCATCCCTTAGTTCAGATTCTTCCAGCTCCACTGGACCCAACAGATGCCCCTTATTATTTCACAACACTGCAACTCCAGTGTGTCCCTCAGTTTTTATCTGACAACCCTACTACGAGTCCCCTCATCCCCAATCTGCTGCACTATCTGGTGCCCTGTAGCACAACCGGCCAAAAAACAAAATAAAATAAAGGAGTCCCACGAAGAATTTTGAAGCCATCACTACTAGAGCTGAAATGGAAATCTGAGAAAACAGGTAAACCTGTTGAAGCCATCCTGCCCATACTGAAAATAGTAGTCAGGATAGGAATCATTCTGGTATTTGTTTTGGTTGTTCTATTTCAGCATTTTTCAATTTTGGATTTATTTATTTTTCATTTGGTTATTGTTGTATTTTGGTTATATCATCTCATCAATATTTTCACTATTGTGAATGTACAATTGTTGAAAATGACAACTAAAATACATAAGGATAGAAAAAAAAACACAATAACCGAACCAAAAAACTGAGACCCCTCCCAAAACTGAAATGGAATACCTGAAAATTCAGATATGCAAGTCCCAAGTCTGTTCAGAGATATTGGGTGGAAACATGCATGAGTGCCGCCGGCACACCACGATCCTGATTGGGAAGCTGCTTCCAACCCGGTCAAAATCGGGTCCAGCTGTGGAACAAACATTCATGTGGCCGGAAAGGGGGGGGGGGCAGAGGGGAGGAGGCAGGCAGGGAGCCACACAAATGTCATGCCACCTGTCATGGTGGTCACTCCAGGCTGGGAACAGTGAACTATCACACGTGATAGCCTGCTGTGGCCCGGTTGGGCAGGCCATTTTCACAGGCGTGTTGGCAGCTAGCCTAGGCTGTGATCCTGGAGATCTCCAGGTTCACAGCCCGGACTAGCCACCAACATGCCTGGGGGGAACTCTGGGGCAAACGTCTGGATTGTCTCCAACAAATGGGATGGTGGTCCACGGACCTAAGCGGGCCACCATCACATTTGTTAACACCCATTGTAATGGAAGAATCCCCAATAGCTGCTGGCTCTTTAAGAGAGTACAGTCCTAGCACCAGCAGAGAGACTGGGCTAGCAGGGCTGCAGGTGCTGAGCAAGCTGAAGGATAACACCTGACCGGATGCAGCTGTGTTTGGGGCGGGGCAAGCCAGTCCTAGAGTATAAATGCTGAGCAAAAGCTCAGCGGCTGTGACTGTGAGAGAGGTTGGAGCTAGAGAGCGTTATCTACAAAACAAGCCTATGAGAGGGTGTTGCCTGGGTTTGGAAAAGGCTTGCTGGGGCTCCGGGGAAAGAGTGCCTGATGCCAAGGAGACTGGGGAAGCCCAGAGGACGTTGCCTGGGTTAAAGCTCTGCAGGAAAGAGCCAGAAGCTTGGGCCTGTCTAACGGGACTGAGAAAAGCCAGGCAGAGGCAAAGGCCTGGCTGGGCTAGTGTCAGAGACGGTGGGATGCCAGGGGGTGGAGTCCTGACATAACACAGAGGGACTGTATAAAGACTATGGGTGCAATCTAACACCCCCTGATAAACTGCACCTACGTGAGGTGCAGTTTGAGTACGCCGGTGCGCCAGCATGCATGCATGTCGCTGGCACAGCAGCGGCACGGGGCATTGGTGCGCCCCTTCCAAAATGGTGTGCTGTGTGCAGCATGCCTGTGAAACTGAGCTCATGCCACCCAGCTCGGTGCTGTGCTTGCTGCTGGCATAAGCCAGGTAGAGGGAAGCTGCCTTCTGGAACCTGCCACCCTAGGTACCCCTTCCCCCCCCCCCAATCCAGCCACCACCACCAAGCTCCACAACTGGATCAGGAGTGGGCCACGGGAGAAGCAGGGCCATCCAGGGTAGCAAGTTCAAGGGGGTGGTTCTCCCCCGACTCCTCCACCAAATCCAACTGTGGAGCTTGGTGGAGACCCCCTTGACGCTGGATTAGGGGCAGTAGGGGAAGAGCGCGAGGGGATGGAGGTCCCATCTGGTCCAGCTTTGTGGGGGGAGTTTCAGGAAGTGACGCCGGCTGATGCGGCGGATGTTTTGGGGTCTGCGAGGGCCACCTGTTGTGAACTCGATCCGTGCCCGTCCTGGTTAGTGAAAGCTTCCAGGGAGACGTTGGGGACGGTGCTGGCGAGGGTAGTGAATACATCCTTGCAGCAGGGGAGGCTGTCGCCCTGCCTCGAGGCTGTGGTGCACCCCCTGCTGAAAAAACCATCCTTGGACGTGGATGCGCTCGCCAGCTACCGACCTGTCTCTAACCTTCCCTTTTTAGGGAAGGTTATTGAGCGGGCGGTGGCACTCCAGCTCCAGGTGCATCTGGATAGCATCGGTTTCCTAGACCCTTTTCAATCTGGGTTCCGCCCCGGCTATGGCAC
>QEPC01001425.1:1580227-1634116 GCA_003113815.1 Sphenodon punctatus | reverse complement strand
AAGCTCAACCCGGATAAGACGGAGGTGATGTTGGTGGGGAGAGTGAGGGAGGTAGTGGCCCCCCTGATTGGGGGAGTTCGCCCTCCTATAGCTCAGCAGGTCCGAAGTCTGGGGGTGATATTGGACGCAGACCTGCGCCTGGAGCGGCAGGGGGAGGCAGTCGCTAAGGCTGCCTTCTGCCAGTTGTATCTGGTGCGTAGGCTGCGTCCATTTGTCTCCGGCCCGGACCTGGTCTCCCTCATCCATGCCTTTGTCACCTCGAGGCTGGACTACTGCAACGCGCTCTACGTGGGGCTTCCCTTGTGCCTGGTTCGGAGGCTGCAGCTAGTGAAGAATGCGGCGGCTCATCTCCTTATGGGGACGGGCCGTCGGGAGCATATTACACCTGTGCTCCAGACTCTGCACTGGCTGCCAATAGCATGCCGAGCCAGGTTCAAGGTGTTGGTGTTGATCTATAAGGCCCTTTACGGTCTGGGCCCCTCTTACTTCAGGGACCGCCTCGCCCTCCGTGCCCCAGAACAGCTCCTGCTGTCGGCTGGGGGTGCGTTCTTGGAGGTCCCCTGCGTAAAGCGGGGGGCCACAATGGAGAGGGCATTCTCGGTGGCCTTTGGAACTCCCTTCCGGAGGAAGCCCGCCTGGCCCCAAGCCTATTGTCATTCTGCCGGTGCTGTAAAACCTGGCTGTTCGCCCAGGCTTTTGGGGGTGGGTGGGTGGGTTAGGGTTATGTTTTCACCCCCATCCTGTTTTTACTGTTTTAACTTCCGGGGCCTTGTTTTTTAACTGTTTTGAATTGTTTTTATAGTGTTTTTATGTATTTATATATTGCTGGAAGCCGCCCCGAGTTGGTTACAGGAGGGTGCGGGGTAAAAATAATAGAAATAAGTAAATAAATAAATAAATAAAACTTGACTTGCTGCCCTAGGTGGCCCTGTCTCTCCATTCCCATCCAAATACTGCATCTCTGGATCAGTGGTAGGTAGGTGGGTGAGTTGTGGGCAGTTATGGCAAGAAGTCCAAAGGACTCCACGTAACCCTGATTTGGTTGTGGAGCTTGGTGGTGGCTGGACTGGGGGCAGGAGAGCTGCTCCCTTTAACTTGCTGCCTAGTGCTGAATCGATCAATCATGGTGAAAGCTGTTTCCATTGGAAACAGACCATTCGTGTGTACTTGCACAAGGAGGAAACTTAGCAGCTTTTTCGCTATTGTCTCTAGTTCCCATTCAGTAATTGCAACAGAGATAAAAGTAAAGTAAGACACAAGACGTAAAAGTATCAGAAAAGTGACATAAAAGTGCCAGAAAGTGCTGGTGGAAATAGACAAAAAGTGCTGGAAATGGATGAAAATGCCAGAAAATCATGGGTATCAGTATCGACAATAGCGAAAGCACGGAATCAACAGAGATTGATGAAGTACCAATGAACAGTCACAAGTGCTTCCGAATGGCAGGTATTTCCTGATGGTATGGGAACAGTCACCTTTACCTCAGCTCTATTGCCACCCTAGGTGGCTGCCTCTGCTTCCTATATGGTAGTGCCAGCCCTGATAATATATCAAGTGCTACGTTAAAGCCACAGCAGGATAACAAGGCTGCTTCTTGCCTAAGCCAAGAGAGCCAGGTCTTTTAGCTCATAAAGGAGAGGCTCATGTTACGATCCAGAGGACCTTCGGTTCAATTCCCAGTGTGTCAACTGAGAGCAAACCCATCACATACATACCTAACAAAACAATGGCCTCTGTTTCAAAGAGCTTATGATGCAACTGTCAAGGGAGAACTTTTATCACAACTAAAGGATCGGAATTTAGAAAGAGCAGGTCTCGTTCCTCAGATCACTACACAGACAGTGTAAAAACACCATAGCATGCCCCTTCTTTCCACTTGGAGACTAGGGGTGAAAACAGATGTGGGTGGCGCAGCGGCTCCCCAGCCCATGGTGGGCAGGAAACAGAGTCTGCCACTCTCTGTGTTGGACAGGGGCGCCAAACAAATGTGCCTGTCGGCTGGAGAACTGTCCCACCTCCCGTCTGCCCCGAGTTGGGGGGGGGGCACAACTGATGTGTGGGAGGTTGGCCGTGCCCTTCTTCCAGTGTCCTTCCCCCCCNCAGGCAGCCATGGTGGCCCCTGTCCCGCAGCAGGAATGGAGGGGCTGAACGGACGTGTTGTCCTGCTGTGGCCTGGTTTGGCCCGCATGGGCGTCCTTTGATCCAGCATGAGTGCCTGGGATCATCTGGAGGACTTGTACCAGCCCATCCACCTAGCCACCCTGGGCCTGTAGGGAAACAGATGTGCAGTGAGTCCTGGGCCACAGTGGGCCAGCGTCATGTCCGGTTTCATCCCAGATTACTGTAATGTGCTTTTTCTAGGGCTTCACCTTTATCCTGTCCAGAAACTAAAGCTACCGCTGAATTCGGCAGTGTACAGAGTAAACAGTAAATTTCACTAGAAGCATACCCTGTGCTGGTCACAGGCTGCTTCTGGGCAGAGCTTAAGGAGTTAGCATTGACGGAGACAATTTGGAGAAGTGGAGCTTGGGACAGGTTTGTGGAGGAGCTTAACATGTTGAGTGGTGAGCTGTTTTTCAGAGTTTTGGCCACAGGGGTCATAGTGGGAGATGAGCCCTTAAAAAATAAAATAAAATAAATAATAATAAAAACCTGTCCCAGAGACTACCTCTGTCCTCAGGGCTGGCCTTACCCCAGTGCAAGCAGGGGCAACCACCCTGGGCCTTGCTCTTTCAGAGTTCCCCGCATTGGCCCCCGTTTCCATCAGTGCAGAGTGTGGGGGCGCCTTCCCCTTCCAGTAGGCCCCAAACACGAACAACATTAAGGCCCCGCAGATGGTGCTCCCAAGGAGGAGGGGCCACCAGGGGCCCCACATTTTATCTTTGCCCTGCAAATTCTAAGGCTGCCCCCATAACATGCTGTTACAATTGCAATCAGCATCGCCTGCTAGGAGAGGGTGGTCTTCATGGAAGGCATTCTCAGTGAGAACTACCTTCTCTGCTAATGTGGTTGGAAACACAGTCTATAGCTGCTGGCCTCCAGAGTATACTGGAAAGGCACCTATTTTTAGCTGGGAGCATAGTAGTTAGCTGGGGGATGGTGAATAGGGGAAAATAGGAAATTTTGTTCTGCCTGGATTGTTAGCCATGTGCTGGAATTGCTGTTTCTTTATTTTAAAGCATTTGTTAGAAGAGCCAGAATTGCTCATATGAGGGGTTTTGGTTTTTTAAATAAAACTAGTTTTCTGGAAAAAAAACACCATTTTCGAATAACAATTTTTATGCAGAGGCATAGCCTCATGCCACGTTGAGAGGCCTGTTCAAGTCCTGCACCTGACAAGAAGCCATTTGTAGCACACACAACCATAAAGTTTACTGGCATGGCAGAAGCCTGAAGGAAAACTACTATGTATTCTTGTGCACCACCTACCAGTACCTTAGCGTACGTACATATACACAACCATTCATGCCACTAACACAGGCCCTCCGTCATTTGGGAGCACACTGAGCCTTTTCTCTATTCATCTTATTAGCAGGTGCTAACTCCCCCCACTATCAGATTCAGCTCCTTGCCCTTGTTACATTTTGGAGTAACTGGCCAACTACTGATGATTTCAAGCCATAGGCTGCGTGTCTGGGAAAGCTATTACAGAATGAAACAGTAGGGAGCTGGTTTGGATGTAACAGTGGACACCCATTCATTTGCTAGCCCAAGTGGTTCTGTCGATGTAAATAAAGCTCTCGCTCAAGGAGACACCTGTAGTGGTGCTTTACCAGCTGAAAAACAAATGAGAATACAGGCAGACCCGTATGTACAGGAACTGCTGACTCTTTTAGCCAACTCTGCTCAACTCTGGGGAAATTAAACTAGGCAGACCACACAGCTTTTCTATTTGATGCTCCATTTCTCACATGCAGAGCTCCCGAGCATGCCTTCACCAGCGCTCAAGTGAGAACAGGGTCCAAAGGCCACTTATTTTAAAATAGCAGAGCCTGGGTCACATGACTAACCACCCCTTAAAAATACATACATAGTCATGAAACACACAGCAAGAGGGGTGGGGAGAGTGTTAGTTCCAATCTCCTCCTCTTGTTGGTTTTACTGAAGGAGATGGATTAATCAGAGTACACCAGCCACCACTAACCCAACACCACAATTATGGGGAAGTGATGAACTTCAATGTAAAGATTCTCTTGGTGCCTTCTAGTGGTAGGGCATTTGCAGCAACAGAAAGTGGTTCTTTCCACAACAGAGAGGAAAGCTGAAGAGGCTCAGTCATTTCTGTGCATAGACAGGTGCTTGTTCCTCCTCTGTGTGGTGGACTAGAGAAGTACAATGCTCTCTCCTTCAGTTAGTTGTCTTTTTAGCTTACAGCCATGCTTCTTGCTGGGGTGATGAGTAAACCGTTCTGTATTGCTTGCATCTGGAGTTCAAAGGTCCTGGATCGGCCCCTGTGGTCATCGGGGGGGTGCTCTCTTCGAGATCCCCTGAGTTTTTCGGGGGGCCAAGATGGGGAGGGCCTTCTTGGTGGCTGCTCCGCGGCTGTGGAACTCCCTGCCGTCTCCCCTCTTTTCGACACAGTTGTAAAACGTGGCTGTTCTGCCTGGCCTTTGGTGGGGGGGATGGGGAGGGTGGGGGGAGTGGGTTTGGGTTAGGGTGGGGGTGGGGAGGGATATTTTAATCCTCCCTATTATGAGTTTTCAATTTTATTGTTTTATGATTGTAAGCCACTCACAGCTGCCTGTGACAGGATGGGTGGGGTAGAAAACCTTTAAAATAAATAAATAATAACTAAATAAATATCTCAAGGGCATATGAAGGTGTCGTGCAAGGTTGTGAGTTAATTTCCTTTCCAAGGTACAGTCATGCACTGCGCTGCAAAAGTCCCACTCCTCCCTATAATTACATAACTCATGGACCATCTCCTAATCAAATCAGTGAGTTCCATAGTGTGCAGAATATGAGTGGTACCATCCTTGCCCCAGGGAGCAAGGCTCTGCCCCGACTGAAGTCAATGAAATGGTTCCCATTGATTCAACAAGAAATTCACGGGTTGAGGGAAGAATTGCTGGGTGCATTTTTCTGGTCTGTATCATTGCCACAGCCAAGCTAGATTATCGGATCTGTCCTTCATAACCTACTAATCGAAGAACAGAAGTTGGGTGGGGCCTTCTGTTTGGGATATGCTGATATCCTGGCATGAGTGTTAAAATGAGGACTCGCCACCCAGCAGGATGAGGATCCTGGTGCATTTTGCTCTTTCCTTGTTCTTTCTCTGTCTTCTGTGTCAAATGCATCTTGCATTCACAGCAAACTGCACTAAATCCCATTACCAATACCAGCCTTGCTTAAACGTGCATCCCGCTAATGCAATTTTCCCTTTCGTGGCACGCCATACAAGGAGGGTCAGAGCAACTCAGTCATTTCTCTTTCTCTTGCATGAGAGTCTGCATCCTGTATTCGGTGTATTATTTATTGATGGCAAATTGTTTCTCCTGCAAGGGAAGAGTCTATGTTCGGCTAATTAAAGGAAGGCTGAGCCAGAGGGGCAGCCCGAAAGGCCAGCATGCTAGGTCACGGCATGGTAGGAACCAGAGGCATAAGGAGAAAAACCAGATCCTGGCCAGGGGGTTTAAAATCGGCAGTTGTCAATGTGCTGGCTGACGAATGATGCTGCTTGCATAACCAGCCGCCTCTGGAAGTCTGGCACTTTAACCTGGGCTGTAGGCGAAGTGTGCTCTTACCTGAAACAGGGAAATCCTTATCTAGATTTCCCCACCCCCAGAGATAATAGTAGGGCCAGAGGAAAACAGGAAGCACTTTAGTTCCGGGGAACCATGCACTGGTTAGCACTCCTTCACTGCTATCCTTTATTGATTGGAGACTCCGTGTATGTGTGCGTGCATGCACATATACTGCAGGGTAGGGGAGATCTGAAGGGATATGTTTGTGTGGATTGTATGCGTGTGCACTTCACACTTTCCATGCCTATGTGAACATGTCTCCATGTATGTACGTGTTTGGGCCAGCATTATATGCATGGGTCGGTGTATTGCAGAAGAACATGCTGTGCCTTGTGTCTACATGCACTCCGATCCCTTGTGTTATTTCAATATGTGAGTGCATATGGGGCAAGTTTTGCCAGGCTAGTACTTTGAGTGTCTCTGCATGGGTATTTCTGTGAGCTAGCATGCCTAATTGTGGTGTGCAGATTGATTTGGTTTTGGTTTGTGTGTCTATTTGTGCCAATAGTTGGTATGTAGCAGATGTATGTGTATATCTGTGTGTATGCTGCATCTTTATACATGTGAATTAGTGCTGAAACAAGTAGTGGATTTATTACTCATGATTAATATATGCATTTTTGGGTAGCCCTTTGAGTACCCAGCCCTATACCCACAATGGAAACAAGTAATCAGCTACCACTTATGGGTTTAAAATTGGGGGGGGGGGAGGAGTATGTAGACGCCCACCAATTTTGTAAAATAGCGGTTAGAAAGGGGCTTGGGCAGGTAGAGGGCAGCACAGAACCTAGGTCGGAGACAACGGAAATATCAACCTTAGGGGAATGCTTGACAGTGTCTGTCAGAACTTCATCCGTTTCCAGTAATTCCACACTTCTGCCAGTTTGGGGGGAGTCATTCTCGTCACCTTCCAGGACTTTTATGACAGCTTTTTACATCACTTTTATGGCAATTTCCAGCACTTCCCCAGTGATTAGACAGCAGGTTGGTCATCTCCACAGCCCCTGGGAGTGCATGTGGGGCACACATGGGGCTTGGGACCAGTCTGTGGCGACTCTATTCAACTTGCGAAAAATAATGGGGAAAAGGCAAAAACGGCAGGAATGCCAGTAAGTTTCCATCCTGTGCAAATCTCAGCAAATGCCCTGCTTCCCGTGGAAGCCACACACTTGCCAAGAGTTTTTGATTCAGGTCTACCTAGGACCCTTGACCCAGCTGTCCCAAAGCAGAGCAACTGAGCCACATGCAAAGGGTCCTTTCAAAGTACTAACTGTGAAGTCTTTATATGACCAATATATGTGCCCACCCTCATGATGAAAGTAGATAGGCAGCTGCACAGCTAGCAGTTGCTCTGGTAGCTCTCCTGGTGGAGCTTTGGAAAGGAAGTAGAATGGTTGGAGGTTCAAGGCTCCTTTTCTATAGGCAAAGAAACTTCAAGGAAACATTGGAGAAACCACCACACAGGAGACAAACCCTATATTATTATTTCTCCAAATTAAACTTATAAATGCAAGAAATCACACCTTCAGCTTACTACAGTCTAGGTTTGAATCCTTGACCTATTAGTCTCCTGTGCCTAGATTTACGCACATACACTCCCCCCCCCCTTCAAAAATCCAAAACAGTGTACTCGTCAGATCCTATGTGAGTAGTGTCTATTACTTGCAAATGGTGAGCAGTGTAGTGCCTATTTATCAAGAATACTTGTTTGGGAGGGTGCCCAATTTCAGCTCTAGTGGGTACCTTTTTATGGGTATCTGCTATGTGGTTTGGTTTTGTAGCTTTACTTGGCATGGTCCCAATCCTATATTCACTTACTCCAGATGAGACCGGTTGGTTTCCACAGGACTACCCCAGAGTAAATGGGTTTCGAATAGGACTGAAATGAGATATCAAGATTACTTGATATCTCGTTGAAATCCCAGTGATATCCCAGCACTGGGATATGTTTGCAGAGTTCTCAACTATTACATTTCTTAAAAATAAAAAAGTTGCTGCGCATGCACAATCCACTGCCCTTAACAAAAATGGCAGCAATGCTACCGCCACCATTTCGGTCATAGGTGGCAGCCATTTTTTTTTTTTTTTAAATGTTTCTTGCCAAGATGTCATACCGGGATGTGTACCGGATCTCAACAAGATCTCAGTCCTGGTGCTCGACATAACAAGAAATGCTCACAAGCAGCAATTTGGTTGCTCATTTCACCCCTAGTTTAGGACTGCAGCCAGTATTCATACTTGTATGTGTTTAGGTTTGTACAATTGTGTTTTAGATCGGCCTTGTAAACACCTAAACATCATTGGATACTTACTACTATCAGAGACAGGATAGTGGGCTTGATGGACCATTGGTCCGACCCAGTATGGCAGTTCTTACATGCATGGAATCCCACTGAAGTAATAGAATGGCACCTTGTCACCAACAAATAGAAACAAGATCCCAGGCACTGTGTGAGCTTAACAAGCAAAACCAGGACAAGCAAAGAAGATACACAACCCTAAGGCTGGGGAGCTAGTAGGGATGATCAGCATTTTCCAGGTAAAAATAATTTCCATTGACCAATAGAGCTTTTCTAAAAGGGAGAATTTTCATGAAACATTTACACTTATGCTGGTATGTTTGCTATTCCCTAGAAAAATAATTTGCACTTTTTCCCCTTAGTACCAACCAAAAATCAAACAACCTTTGTATTTTAGGAACAAAAAATGGAGACATTTTTCATTTTCTGAGAAGCAAACCTGAACAAAACCCAAATATTTTCCAGTTTTGGGGGGGGTGGGGGATGAAAATTTGTAGACTTGGAAGAAAAACCATTCCTTCTCAGGGAGTTCAGAGCAAAACTACTGGAGTGTTGAATTTTTTTGTAAAAAAGAAAGTCACCCAAACATTGGCCTGCTGCGTTACAGCCATGCTACACTTAACGCAATGAAAAGGATCTCTTACCACTGAACTGCATTCACTTGCATTTCCCATAATGTAAATCCCACCCTCGTGTGTACTTTGAACACTAGCTTGGCTCTTAAGGCTACAAATCAAACAGGGCAGGATTAGAGTCCTTGATCGCTAAACCTCTCACAAGCCAATCTCCCCTCCCCTCTGTGCGCACGTTGCCATCGGGAAAGAGAATCTTTTGTACATTCCGTTCGGCTGCACCTGGCAGCCCCGAGCCCTGCTCAAACTGGAGTCCTTAGGTGCTGTTTATCCTCCTTTTCGGAGAATGTAGCGGAGTTCAGCTCCCTCTCCACCCAAGCGAGTGGCATGTGCATAAGGCTGGCTGGCCTTCACAGGGGGTTTAGCCTGGGCTCCTTCAGGCGAGTGAAATAAAGTGTAGTGGAGCAAACGAGATGCAGTGGCTTTGTCGGCTCAGCTCAGACTTACTGGGAGGAAGGGAAGCTGAGAGAGAGAGATTCCCCCCATCTCTCCATCTCACACACACACACGTACGCATGTTCCTGGGAGAGGTGGAGATTGCCAGCTTGCCTGTGGCCAATTCTCATTACTTGTCTTTTGGGGAGAGGAAGAATAAATACTTGTCTATAAGCAAGCCTGGCCCTGAGCTTCGTCTACCCACAGCACAGAGCCACAGTTGGAGCGTGCTTCCACCAAATTACATAACAAGTGTTGTCAGGAGAAACCGCCACCCTGACTAGATGCCTCACTTCCATCTTGACCCTTTTTAGATCAGACCCCATGTGGCTATCCATCCTATCCTGCAGCAGTGCATTTTTCTCCCCCATACAACCACCCACTGATGAATGCTGCCTGACTGACCAAGGATGTCCTAGCTTCACCTTGCCAACACCACCTCCAGCTCTGTGCTGCTCTGCCTTGGTGGACAAAAGTAGAGTGATAACAGGGGTTTTGTGGCTCTAGATGCGGCAGTCCCAAATTTAAGGGGGAGAGCTCCAATTGAGCCCCATAATTAGGAAGACTGTAGGATTGAAAGGGACCCAAAGGGTCATCTGCATGACAGGGGGTTGGAACAGTCCAACCTCTTGCTCCCTGGCAGGATGCCCTCAGAATCAAAGACAGATGCTTGTCCTCCAGCTGGTACTTGAAAACCTCCAAAGGAGGAGATTCTTTAAACTTTCCTAGGCAGCCTATTCCATTTCACAACTGCTCCTCAGTTAAGAAGTTTTACTTAATACTGAACCCAAATCTACTATGCTGCCCTCTTATTCTTTTTGCGCAGCAAGGGAGAAAATTTCCCCCCATCTTTTTTGTGGTATTCTTTTAGATATTTTAAGACTGCTATCATGTGCCCCCTTAGTCTTGTTTTGTCTAGGCTAAACATACCCAATTCCTCCACCTTGGTTGTCCTCTTTGAATCCACTCCAAGTTGCCAACATCTGTCTTGAAGCATGGTGCCCAAACTGAACACAATACTCCAGGAGATTGTGCCAAGTAAAGTGGCACTATTACCTGCCATGTCTTAGATACAATGTATTTTAATTTCTCACACACTAGCAAACACCAAGCCACACATACGAACAGATATAGGCAGCCATGTGGAAACAGAACCACATGCATGGAAGTAAGCTCATGTATATGCATATAAAATGCCACAGAGATACAAAGCCACGTCCAAATCTTGGGTGTGACAATCCCTGTTGCAGGATCTATCCAAACTCAAGTACCTTCTGCATCTGGCAGGAAGTGACCATAGATGAAACCATGGACACAGGAGCATGGCAATCTGACTTCCAACAACCATGTCCTGCATGAATTGAGCCAAGGTTACTGACCTTGCAAATAAACCCATATGCAACCATGGCTTCCAGGAAAAATTAGATAGCAACCAGCCTGCCTTACGATTAATCTTGCAATGACACAGCCAATAGATTTGTCTGCTCTAGAGCCAGACTCCGGTTTTTATAAACGATCCTGCATAATGTGTACCACGCAGCTGTAAAACACCATTGCATCCTTGCTCCTCCTACATGGGGTTCCAACAGCAGATGGTAGGAGGATATTTTAACGGTTAAGTTGCCAGTTTAGGACTTGGGAGCCTCTGGTTCAGTTTCCTTTCCTGCTCTATCACAGACACCTAAGTCACTATCTCTGGGCCCATGTTTCCCAGTTGTCTTGCTTCACACTTGGGGTTGTGAAGGGAAGTGCATTACAGCTGGTGAGATGCTCCTATGCTCTGGTAATGAAGGCTACACAAGCAACTCGCAGATAGCAGTAGTCAGCTACTGGCCCTTATCAGATACAAATCACTAGCCCCAGGGCCAGTACAGCAACACTACTGGCTCATTGCAAGGACTGAAACTTTTCCATTCTCTACTCAGTCCATGGGGCTGAAATGAAAATAAATTTATTTATCTCTTGTGAAAATCTTGCGGGAATAATTAACAGGACCTCGGGACAACGGTTTGATTTGAGAATTTCTCACTATACAATTTATTGCTACCATTTAACGCGTTTTGCATTCTTCCCGGTAATGCACATGCGCAAATGGCCACCATGGCTGTGGTGCATGTGCATTACTGGGACAAACACAGTACATGGTAAACGGTAAAAACAGTATATCGAGAAATAGTCTCGACCAAGAAAGTGTAGAGAACTGAGAGAATTGGTGAGAATTTTGAGAAAATTGAGATCACATTTCAGCCCTGCCTTACCCACCCACTCAACATACTGGGGAAGGCATACTCACTTACCCTTGTGAACCTCAGAGCCTGACTTAAAGATACAGGGGAGTTCTAACACTAAACCCTTCCACTGATTTCTTGCCCTACATAGATCAGGTATTAGTTTGGAGGGAGCACAGTGATTAGTTTCCCTGATAGGAGCATTATACAGAGCCCTCTCGGGGTAAAAACAGATGTAGAGACAGCATGGTGGCTCTCCGGCTGGGGATGTGAAACCGCAGCCAACATGTCCCACTCTGGGAGGGGAAAAAATGTGCCCGCAACCAGAGAGCCATGCTGCCACCCACACGGCCTGGGTAGGGCAGGGAGCTAAAGAAAAGTAGAGGTGGCTGACCCTGCCCCCCTCCCAGCACCCCACCCCCTGCCCCGAAGCAGGTATGGTGGAGCTGAACACATGTGCTAGCCTGCATGGATGGCCCTTAGCCCGGGCTACATCTTTGGAAATTTTCCAAGGATGCAGCCAGGGCTACCCATCCGGAGGCAGTCCTGGGCTAACATCTGGCGGCACATAAACAGCTGTGCTGTTGGGACCCAGGCCACAGTGGGCCTCCATCACGTATGTTTTTCCCTCTGTAGCATACGCAACCTTTGAAGAACTCCATGTCGGATGCCATTCAGAGTGGGGGAAGAAAGGGGGGGGGGGATGTTCAATTAGCAACTTGGGGTCTCAACCAGGGCAAATCAGAAAGCCACAAGTAACTTATAAGGTCTGTGCATTTTTTTCAATCCCCACAAACTGGAAACTCCACTCAGGTTTGGAGAATGTTGTGTAGATGTCAAGGAAGCCTTGACATCTACACAACTATGATGGATCCGAGTTTTGGGAGACCCAACGGCTCCCATACCACCCATGCAGTGGTGGAATTGGGCATAGACGACCACCTAGGGTCCTGCAGCCAGAGGCACCCCACAGTTGTTAATATATTTTTGGACTTTAAGTCAAATATCAAGGTATCCAGGTCTAGGCAACTAATATATTCACTGATAAAGGTAAGAGTTTATTTTAAATTTTTGCACAGGGCCCTGCAAAACCTATAGCCACCACAGCCACCCCACAGACCTTGTAATGGCCTCTCACGGCCTTTAGCAGCTGGAATGAATTAGAACATGTTGGGAACATGTACAGAGCCTGGGTGTCTTGAGGATACATTGGGGTTTATGGCTACCTATGCACCCTTCATCTCCCTGAACACGAAGCCTGCTTAAGATCTGGGTCAAGCCAGTACCATAATAGGCTGTGAAGCCAGGAGCAGAGACAGATTGTTTTTGCTGCTTTCACCTGTGTGATTGTGATTTCTCTCTTTGATTAAACTCTCCTGCTTCAGAACACAGAGGCTGTGAATCTTGCGGAGCCATGCTCTCCTCCAGGCCTTGTGAGCCTTCCAATGTTCCACTTTTCAGAGTCTCAAAAAGGTCGAGATAACGCGGCTCACACGTTTCCTCTGGTGTTTTTAGGCACATTCAAAAGCTTATGCTGGAAGCAAAAGGTATTAGTGTTTGCACTGTAATTGTCCTCTGAAGGCCAGTCAAATGGATTTAGGTTCCCACTAATTTCTCAAACAGGCTGGCAACTCTCTCTCTTCTGTGCATCCATTTAGGACGCTGCCGAGGGATTCACCATCCGGGGAGCCTAGTCTGCAACTAATCTGGATTTAAAACGGCAGTTGGAAATTGTGGGGAGAGAAAACAGTGCCATCTATAGGATTCAAATCCTGGTTATAGCATGCATTGCTTTCCTCATTAACACTGACTGCTTCCAGTCACTAGTATCATGTCTCTCCAATGCAAGATTCAAGAGAGAAAATAATTATTTGGTATTAATCACTAGAATAGAGGAATTGCAGCAGACAGTGATTTCAAAATGATTGGTTCCACTCCATTATTACCTAGGACAGTGAAAGGAAACATCAAATAGTCAAATGTGTGTGTGCAGGCAAGAAGCTGATGGAAAGATCAGCTGGAACCGAGCTTCCACATTATGCTATTTCTCCACTTTGCAGAAACCTTGTTACGTAATTTCTCATTGTTTTCTTGTTTTATTGTTCAGGGTATCTCCTTGGAAGATTGAAGGGGTCTTCCCCCTTGCTTACCAGTTTTTGTCCTATTCCACACTAACATACTGGCAGGAGGGAGCTTTGGTCCGCTTCCCCTGCGCCCTGCCATTTAAGATGGCACAGAAATTAACATGGCTTTCCTCTCCCCTCCTCAATTCTCTCTAAACTGAAATATGTTTTCATTAAGTTCAATGACAGGAGAACAGAATGCCTGAGACTCTTGAGTTACAGAAGGTCTTGTTACTGTCAGAAACACAATTGCCAACAATTTCTGTGCCGAGCTTGGATATCAGAAACTGAAGGCTCAGATAATATGCCAGTTTTTAACCAGTCCTAATAAAGAAGCTAAGAATAGTTACTAACTGAGCAGGGTGGAAAATGGGAGAAATGAGGTGGAATTCACCTAAAATTCTGTACTACACCAAGAGTGTTTATTGAGACACTGAAGGTGATGGGACAGGTTATAGCAGATTCATGCAAACAATCTTATTTGCCTACTCATTTAATCATGGGAAGCAAATTACTAAGAAATTATCTTATTTGAGTATTTCCCTCTACTGCTTTTTTGCAGCTCCTTGTAATCAACTAACCGGTGTGCCTGTGTGTGACTGCCCTCTACTGGATAACACCACATCTGATCCATTAGATGTCATAGTCCTGATCACACAAAAACAAATTTCTCGTCGACGCACCCCCCACAATCAGACACGGAACCATAATATTGGTTGTAAATCAGGCCGCACTCTTTATTAAGAACAATCTGAGGCCAGTGGGTAATTGCCCAAAGCAATTTTGGGTCCAGTATGCTTAGCTAAATCAACTTTTTATTTAACTCGAGCTGACTTGGGTGTGCCTCCCAATGTGTGATCCGCTCTCGGAGCGGCAGGGAGTTGACCCCTCATACAAGGGGCAGGCTCCCCCGCCCCACGTGACACACTCTTTCGCGCCACTGGGGGGAGGGTTCCCAAGCAACCCCCACAACAACACCGGAGCAGCCCTCTAACGGGCTTCCTCGGGCAGCGGCGCGCGTCTCTCCTGCCGACAGGAGGGGCACAACAAATTCCCGTCACCGCCATTCTGCGACGAAGGGACTTTGGCTGGTTGTAGCAGAGTTGGGTTTGCCTGCTGTTAGTTCTCGCAGGATTAGGGCCTCTCTCACAGCAGTCTTCTTGGGAATTAGCTTAAAATGTCTTTATTAACACACTCCTCCACCAGTTAAGTCTCTCCGCATACAATGGCCCACTCTCACTGGTTCCCCTGCGCCTCTGTTTTTGGTTCCCAAGGTCAAACAGCACCTTTTGTACCCCAGTAGAACCCCACAGTCCAAGCAACCCCGGTGTGCTTGGTACTTGCCCTTAGTGGGCTCCCAGCCTTAGTCCGGTCTCTCTAGCAGTCTCCATTACTGCCAGTAATAGTGCACACTCAGGAATATGCCCTCTAGCATTACCTCCTTGAGGGAGAGTTCTCTGGCAGGTCCTGCTTACTCCACAGCTTCTCCTTCACTGAACCCTTGCTCTATTTCTCCATCCCTGGGCACTGCCAGCTCTAACCCAGCTGCTCGCCAATTAGGAGCGGTTCAAGGCCCAGCACCTGCAGCCCAGCGAGCCCAGGTCTTTTGTTGACACTAGCTGCCCTAAAGGGCCAGTGGCCTGCAGGGACTCTGCCTTGACACATGGTGTTTCCCTCTGCTGTGTCCCAGGCAGAGGGGAAGGAGGGACTGGTGGCAGAAGCGTGGTGTGGGCAGGGGTACCAGTGGGAGGGAGTGAGGCTATGGGGGTGAGCGATGCAGTGAAGGCAGGACTATCGACGTAAGAGACAGGACTATGGGCATCACTGGCACCATGGAGGCAGTGGCCCTGGGAAACTGGCAGTTTCTATTACCCAGACCATTCATCTCTTTGGTGCAGGGTGCTGCACGTGCCACAAGCATTGGTTCCAGTACAGCCCTGCATCATGTATTTCTCAGAAGCATCCTCTTTTAAAGGGGAGGTATGGTCACCCTAGCTGCCATACCCTTATACTGACCCAGGTTGGAGGCAGGTTATCCTCTAGGTGAGGTGCTGGCAGTTGGGAGCTCTGGGTTTTACCCACATCTCTGATTAAGTGTGAGAACACAAGTCACTTAATGTGTCTTACTTCCCATTTTCTGGCTCTTGCACCCATTTAGACTCTAAACTCTTGAAGCAGGGACTGTCTTTGATGTGCATAGGTTTATACCTCAGCGCCTTAGAGACTAACTCCACTATCTGGATGGAAGTCCCTGGTTTCGTTAAATTCTTCTTGCAACACATTTTGGACTACTTTCAGACATGCCCCCCCTCTTGTGGGGGGGAGGGGGATGTGCAGTCCGAATGTGTGTGTGGATTAGCTGGTCTGAAAGCCCCCACCCTCCCCAGCGCGACTTTGCCGGCAGAGATCCACAGGGATGCAGAGCAGGAAATCGAGCTCTGCATCCCTGCGCGTCTCTGCCGGCAAAGCCGTACGGGGGCAGCGCTTTCAGACCGGCCAATCCCCATGCATATTCTGGCTGCGCATTCCCCCCCATAGGCAGGATATGCGTTTGGGGGAGGGGGATGTCTGAAAGTGGTCTCAGTCCTCTCTGGTAACTGGAGGACCAAGAACACTATAACTCCTAACAAAATATATTTTATCCCTGTTCGTAGGTTGAAATGTTGAAAACAGAGAGGTGGTCTATTCCTGATCCCACTTTTGTATTAAACCAGGACTTTCGCCATTAGTGGAGTGGCAGTGGGGCGGGTGATGAGAGAAGGCGATTTTGTCTCATAGCAAAGGCTGATGGCTAGAACATCTGAAGGACAAAATGAACTAATTTTCACAATGGGAATGTCATTGTGGTGTGGCCAAGGGCTGTAGAGACTTGGATTCTAGTTTTGTTCTGCCACCAAACTGATTTTGCATGCTTAGGCAAGTTCCTTAGTCACTGGCTCCATTCACATGAAATGCTAAGTCACTGAAGATTCCTTCCCCTCCTACTGCTGCTCTTCTTCTGTAAAAAGATTAGGCTGCAGGATTTAGCAGGTGTAATATAGTTAAATAAAAATAATTAAATACAAAGGCCTAACAATTGGACTAATTTCCTCACATGCACTTTTCATAACATATGAAGGGATTAATCCTGTTCTCAGCCGGTCTTCCCCATAGAGTCAGCACAGAGCCATGTAGCAATAGCAGCGGCCATGGCAATAAGGGGTAAGTTTTAAACTGGCAGGAGGGAACATGGGAAAAGTTAAAATGTAGGATTGCGATCTCCCCTAAGAAATTGAAGAGGCAGGAGAAATAGCTCATGTGAATGCAGTCTCTGTGCGTCTTTAGTTCCTCAGGGACCTCCTTTCCCCTCTCTCTCATATGAGTGTTCATAGGGTCACAGTTACAGGTTGTGAGGTACTAACGTAGTCTGATGATGAGGGCTAGTTAAGTACCTCAGTTAGGTTTTAAAGGATGGCATTTCCTAGAGACATTTTGCTTCTCTTTGGTTTTCTAAGAGGAAACAGAAAACTAAATGTTTGCATTGTGTGCATTTGCAAATAGCTTTGGTAAATACAGACTGATCCAAAATCTGCTCACAGCTCACCTAACTCATGCACTCCTAACCAACAGGGAGGCTAAGATGGAGGCTCGAGGCTCATCAGTGAAGCTCTCTGTGTCTACTTATATCTGCATAGGCTGAACAGAACTGGAATCATAGGTGGGATGCTATGGGACAAGTTTGAAAGGCATAAGCTGTGTGTGTTGCTGTGGGAAAACCACAGCAAGAGAAGAACCCAGGTCCCAAGGACTAGCAATGATTCTGCTCTACTGACTCTTTTTTATTCCCACAGAACTGAGACTTGGCTGATAGAACTATTTGTTTGGGCTTGGAACATATTAAAGTTCTCATTGTCTCCCCCCCCCCCAGCTTTATTACAGCAATATTCAGTGACTAATACCAGTCTGTCATTTGAGTGATTCCAATCAGAGTTGCTTCCAGGTTGGCTAGGTATGCAAGTGACAGTGAAGAAGCAGTATGCCAAGTTCCGCTGCAATTACATACACATCCATCTCATTTCTAGGCCCACAAATGTTCCAGTAATGTGACCATTATGTACCTCAATGCTGCACAGACCCTCATAATTCTTTCCCATCAACAATCTGTTTCATCCTTTTAAGTTTCACTGCTGGCCCTGCATGCGTCCATTTCAAAGTAACACAAGGATCACAGAAAGATAACACTCCAGTATACACTGGCCATCCAGGGTAATAAAGACCAGAGATAAGGGCCACTGGTGGGGATTATAATTTCCCTGTGAAAATCTGTTTTGAGTCACAAACCATTTGGCTTGCACAACCTTGTCGCAGGTAGATTTATTTTTAAAGAAACACATTTTGAGGCAGTAATATGGTGCTTAACGACTTATTATTTCAGCAACAGATTGACAGACTGCCTTACTGACTGTAGAGGTGGTGGCAATGCAAGTTCTATCATCAAACAACACACACCACCTCTTACCTACGTATACATTCCTCTGTCCTAGCAGCACTAGGGATAAGGTTAAAGACTCCATTGCCAAGGTCAGCCAACTTCCCCTCCACTTTGATCATATTCACGCTCTCCTCCCTCTACTGGCTGTCTCCTTTCTCCCCCCTCCCCCAATCTACATTCCCACCTGGAAACTTTGCTCCTCCTCTGCCCCCCTCACCTGCCTCAATGTCGCCTGCTCCCTAGAATGACTTCACCTCTTCTCCTATGCCATTTACCTATGCCAGGAACTCCTTATTACCCCTCAACACATTCGCTGCTCCCTTCTCCCCCAACTTCAGGACCCTTCTAAAGTTCTGCCTCTTTCGTCAGGCTTTCCTTAGCTCACTTATGCTTCTCGTAACTGCGCACTGTTTTCCCCATCCCAATTTCAAGCAGGTTGGGTTGTAGTCAACCCAGACAACTGTTGTGGATTTTTTCCTTTAATCCACTGGGTTCGGGTGGGCTCACCAATTCGAGGCAGTACACAGAGTCAGGGTAAAATGTAATCCAGTTTATTGAGTGCTAACGCGTTAGCAGACTCTGCAAAGGAGAGCTGCTTTGGGACTGCCCCCAAAGCTTTTTATACAGAAAGGACAAAGGCATGAAGCACACATGCGCAATAAAATCCTAAAGCTGTGTTTTTCCACTAGCTATACATCATTTCTACTATTCCTTTGTCTAGTCAAAGCAAGGTTATACGTTGCATCCCCAGACGCTAGACTATCTTTCTTGAGCAAGTTCTGTTCCTCCTCCTGGCCACATCCTGTTCTTTCCTTATCTCAGTTTCCTGCCGTCAAGGCCATCCAGCTGCTCAGTTCTTTCTTAGTCTGTTACTTTTCTGCAAGCAAAGCTCTTTCTATACTTCTGCTCTTCCCAGAGTCCCTTTCTGTTCTTTCTTCCCAGAGCCCCTTTCTGCATTTTTCCTTTACACAAGTGAAAAAAAAAATTCAAGCAACCGTTGCTGTTTCACAGTTTTGATTATTTTGATTTTGTTCATTTGGGTTATTTTTTCCATTTCTGGTTTTCCGTTTGTTTTCGCCAGTTACAATGAAAATGAGTGGGATAAAAAGTGGAAGTGGCCAAAGCAAGCAAAAGACACAAAAATGGGTAATGCATGGAAGGTCAGATGGGTAGTGGTAGTTATTTGTTGATTGCTGGTCAGATCATTAGGATTTGATGGATTTGCTCATTTTGGCACGTACTCGTTTCAGCTCTAGTCTTGTCCTTCAGGAGTCTCCTCCTCACCTTGTAGCTAAACTAAGCACATTCACCTGCAACTTCTCAACATCTTGAATACATCCATCTCCCCCCACTATGTTCTCCTCCCCTTCCCTTGTGTTTCCTAGATTGTAAGCCCCTGGCAGCAGGGGCCTGTCCCTAATCACAACTATTCAGCACCAGATACACTACTTGCACTAAATATTTCAGCTCTTATGGCTCATGCAAACTCTGACCTCTTTTTCAAGCCTACCAGCATGAATGCCAGCTGCATAGCTGTATGTGGACACTGGAGTCTGGGGCTGGGAGAACCATAGAGCAACCAGAGGGTCTGTACAAAACTGGGCTGGATTTGAACTACCACAACTTAGGAAAGTAGCTAGTGATTTGGACACACAACTTGAGACCCCTAAGGGCTCTTTTGCACAACAGCCTTCCCTTTTGAAAAATCACCACTTGGCGTATGATCTGTGTTTGCTCCACATCAGTGCATTTACACAACTGCTGATTTCCTCGTATTTCAGTTAGAGGAGATGAAAAGGGTAATGACTTTTGGGGGGGACTTGGGTACCCATTTGGGTACTTGAATACCTGGGCAGATACAAGGCTCCCCTTCCCCCACTTACCTGGGGTGTGTAGCAAAGGGTGGAGGCAGCTCTTGTATTGCCACCCCACCACTGCAACCTTGCTCCACCACCCACGCAGTCTCTGGGCCTCCAGCTCAGCAAAATGGGTAGTGATTCATGGACCATGGCAGAGGTTGTTTGCAATTGCGTACACCAAAATGGATAGTTGTATCAGTTTGTGCAGAAGGATATGCATTTCAACTCTAATTTCAATTGACTACCCTTTGCATTGGGTGGCAGAGAACAAGAGACTATCAAGGAGCAGAGTAAATGAGAAAGACATCACCCAACATGCACAGGACAATCCTTCACTGGTAAAGCCAACGTGAGTTTTGTCATTGTTTTCAATGGGTGGAGGATTGCATTCTTAATGTGGGTTTGGGCAACTACCCCCTCTAAAGGTTGTGTGTGACTGAGCCCTTAGGGGGATATGATTATCTGAGGATAGATGCTCCAACCATGATGTTGTCTTTAAATCAGTCTTCGGATTAAAGTGAAGCGTTGGGTCTGGTACACACCTGAAAAATCACCCAACTTGCGCCAAATCAGACAACTTGCAATGCTCCAAAAGTCTCTGCATCAATTCCCTGGGTCATCTAGGCTTTCACGGTGGTTGTTTGTGCCTACTGACCCTGGAACTCCAACCCTAGTTGCTATGGTTCTTCTATGGATGAAAATTTAAAGTCATTGAGGTGTTTTGTTTGAATAAGCAACCTACTACACATGGGCAGAGAACCTCACACAGACTTCAGCACATGACTTGCTGAACACTCACCCAATGGAGTGTAACTGATCAGAATGAGACATTACGGGCCATTGAGTCAATTGACTAACTAACTAAGGAGTCTCTACATAGCTCTTGACATGAAGCAGGAGAGCAGAGTTACTCTAGCCTGTCTGCAGCTTGTTCACCCCTTAAAGATCAAATCTGGAACTTGGATGAGATTTTGTGCCATCAGCAAGACTCATGCATACATGTGTAGGAGCGAGGAGAGATATCTCTCTGTGTTACGTATGGATCTGTTCAAAGCCTAGTGTTCATTTTCCATTAACAAAATTAGAGAGATTCTGGGTTCAACCAGACCAACACCTTAAATTTCAGAGCCATTTTGTTTCAGGGTCCCTCCCTTCCTTTGTTGCTGCCTAGTGCCTAGTTCATCCTCTAACCTCTGGCTACTTCAAATGTGTGCGTTTAAGCAGATCAGGAGAGGCTGAGGAGGGCTTCTGGCAATGAATCAATTATTCCAAAGAGGAGGGCTCAATCGTACAAGAATCAGGGTTCCAAAACAGCAAGTATGCAAAGTTTTCATGAGAAATTGCTATTCATAATCCATTATTTAGAACCAAATATTTATCAGAAGTAATTTTTATCATGCTTTTGTTAGGATTAGGATCTAGTTCTAATCCTAACACTTTAAGCCAATGATTAGCTTTGATTGATCAAAGTGCATCACTGAAGTTGAAGTGACTGAACTAGGCAAAGTACAAGGGGTGCATGCAATCCTGAACCCATTGAAGTCAATGGCAGCATCTCTATGGACAATAATGAGTGAGGATTCCACCTACAGTAATTTTGAACCATAGATGAACTTTCAAACAAAGTCAGAGTTCTCCAAGGGTGTCAATCCAAATTCTAGTACATTTTTAAAATGAGATACTTGCTCAGATTTAATTTCATGACTACAAAAAAAACCATTTGGTCCAGGTCTGTTCAATTCTTTACTCTGCTACAGATTTCCTGTGTGAGCTTAGGCAAGTCACTAACAACAGGATCCTCCATCGGTATAGCATAGTGCTAGCAATTAGGAAGACATGAATCCCCTTCAGTTCAATGGTACACTAACCTGCAGATGTATTGCAAGGACCACTAAATTCAGAGACCCTCAGCTACTTCAGTAGCAGGCTCCAGGTAAGGCAGAAAATTATTGCACCCAACATACTGAACCCATTCAAAAGTCTGGTGCCACTTCAGGACACCAGACATCTAAAATTTGGAACTAAATGTGTGTCTTCACATCTGAAGTATTGATTCCAGTGACATCTGTCCATTTTTGTAAGATGATGGAAGTTTCCCTTGATGATTGAAGAACCCAATCCTGGATCAGCATAACCCACTGCAAGTGTCACATCTGTGATCTTCTATAAATGAGCCATAGCTATTACTCTACTTCATATGCTGACGCTTGTTCCAGGACTGAAGGAACCATATCACATTATAGTCTCCTGCACTAGCAAAGACTCTGTGTCGCCGGATATTCCTATTACTTACCAAAGCTTTCTACTCATTGATGTTGACATTTGAGCTGCAACTAGTATCCATAAAATGGACATTCCCATTTAACTTGTTGTACCTGAATCATTTTGGGTAGATCAGCTACTAGGTGGAACCCATTTAATGCCCAATGAATTATCTGGATTACTATTACTCCATTGTGCACAATTTTACCGATCTTCAATTTACAATTTCTCTCTCAATTTCTATTCATCTATTGATTAATCCATGTCGGAAAGACACTAAAACGGTAACATTGTAATTTGGAATGGGTCAGTAAAATGATAAAATGGAAAGTCAGTAACTCAGTATCACCCAGTATTTTGGGTATTCGGGTACTCATCTCAGTACTTGGGGACCTGAAATTTCATGTGTTACCCATGGGTACAAAATTTGTTACTTGTTTCAGCTCTAGTCAACATGAAAGTCTTTACATTGGCTGCCTGTAGAGCGGTGCACTGAATTTAATATTGCATTGCTGGCTTTTAGGTTCCTGGCTATGTTTGAACTTTGCTTCTGGAATCTCATCCTACTGGCCATCTATGTTCAGATACCACCCACTGTTCGGGTATCTCATCATTGCATCTTAAGTCAGCAGGCAATCAGGCCTTTGCTGTGGTGGGTCCCTCAGTATGTAACTCGGTCTCTTCAATGATGTCTCGAGTCAGTTCCTTCCTTCTCACCTTCATAAAGCACCTGAAGACTGTTCTGTTCTTCAGGTGCTTTTAGAGAACCAGGTGCTTCAGGTACTGGTTTCCTGTAATATATTTTTTTCCTCCCCCTTTTAACTGTTTTAAATTGACTTTACGTGGATTTTAAGTTATTTTATTGTATTTTTATGCTGTGAAGTGCTCTGAGCGACATTTGGTTAGCGGAGTGTAGGGATGTGCGAACACGGTTCGGATGTTCGGGGTTCAGCTCGAACTCGGTGTGTTCGGACGTCCGAACCGAACTTGAAAACGGCCGAACAGTTCAGTCATGTTCAGGTGAGTTCGGATGAGTTTGGGGTTGGGAAAAACATGACTGGAAGGGGGAGGCATCTGAGGAGCAGTCTTCCTGGCACCAGGGATGGAGACCGGGGGTGGTCCTAGGGCCAAATGATACCGATACAGAAAAAAATCTTCGAATTCAGTATCAATTTTGGTATCGATAGCGCTATTTTGGGATGTTCGGCTGAACTGAACTCCCCCAAACCGAACAGTCGAACCCGAACTCAGGTTTTGAACCGAACGACCGAACATCTGAACCGCGTTCTGTTCGCACATCCCTAGTGGAGTGGGGAAGGAGATGCTTTAAAAATACATTTTTATTATTAATAATTATTATAGTCCTTAAGTCAGAATTCAAGGTCCTGGTGTTGCCCTTTAAAGCCCTAAATGGTCTAGCCCCCACATATCTGAATGACCGCCTGTCCTACCATCTTCTATTGTGACCCCTTAAGTCATCTGGGAGTTCCCTCTTGCAGGTTCTTTCTGCTTGTCCAGAGGGGTCAAAAGGAGGGCATTCTCGGTCGCTGCCCCAGTTTTGTGGAACTCCCTTTCCCTGGAGGTTTGTCTGAGCCCAGGAATAAACATCTTCCTGAGGTGGTGCAAAAAAGACATTTGGCAGGCAGAGGGGGAAGATAGGAGCTGGTTGGGAGGTTTTGGGTGGGGTTGAGTGTTGGGAGAGGGTTTGGGGGGTGAACGTGGGGTGGGAGTTTGGGTCTTTTCTGCTGTTTAATATGTTTTATATGTTTGTAAGCTGCCCTGAGCTATTTGGGAAAGGGGGTGGGTGGTGTTGAGAGGACAGAATAAACAAACAAATAAAATAAAATCACATTTGCAGATGTTCTTAAATTAGGTCTCTTGCTTCTAGCTCCTCTATGAATATAGATGAGTTAGTAACTTAAGGACTTCTGCTTTCAAGACCTATTTCTAGTACACATGTGGCTACCACTACAGCTGATCAGATACATGCTGTGATTACTTACATTCCCAAGCCATTTTAATAAAACAGCTACTCTGCAGATAAAGCTGTACATCACTGATAGCAATCATCAAACATCATCGTTGTTACGATAAAGAAATCATCATTTCTGATCCTCTATCCAAATGAAAAACAGCAAAGCATATTGCCCAGACTGGCTTGAGCTAGGATCTGTCTACAATAGTATGCCCTTTAATGACCACATGGAGCCAGTTAATAAGAATGACAATTAAAAAATAAAATTTCCAGCTGAAACCCTAATTTCATCTCTTCTTTTCCAACATATTGGGATTGCTCACTGCACATAATGGAGATGAGAGGAAGAGCTGGAAATACCTTTGTGTATGATTCCATGGTTTATTTTCTGCTATGTTTTCCCGTATAATATTTCATAAGTGACTGGATCAGGATGTACTCAAATTAACACCTCCTATTCTTCTGGTTGATTTTCGCTAAAAAGATTTAAGGGAAATTGGCAAAGTCAAACACAAGTTTGGAAGCTTAAAGGAAACCCAGTTTTCCTCTCTTGAGAACACTCAGCCTGGCTCTGAGAAGAGGAGAAATCTAATGGCTTGTTCCCAACCATTTTCACTACAAGAACCAATAAAAACAGTTAAAACATGGACCTATTCTACAACAGTATCATATACGAAATAGAACTGCTTGCAGTCAAATTCTTGCCACCAGCGTGTATGTGTGTGCGCACACATACACATGCTGCTGGCCAAAATAGAAGCCTTAATGCACCCTTCCATCCGACATCAGAGAAGATGCTGCACCCCAGCCTTTGTACATGAACAATTGTTTCTCCCGCCTCAGAACACCCCACATCACAAGATGCAGATAAGTCTGATGTGAGTCAAAAAGACATCACTGATGGTGATTTATTGTGTGCGTTAGTGATTACTGCAGAAAGGTCTGTCGGGTTTAATTGATGTATTGGATTATGTAGGATAAGGGTATCTAGGGAGCTTTTGCATTACAGCCAGATGTATAAAAGGGAGACGTCCACTGGTTCCTTTCTTTGGCTGAATACTCAGCGAGGGGGTCTGGATGTTGGGGGATTAGTGTAACAGAGGGAACAGGCTCTGCCATTGGATATATTTTAACATTTTATTTCTCCAGGATACCAATTAAACATCTCCCTTTCTGAGGAGCCCAGAGAGATGAAAGCCCTAGCAATGCCATCAAAAAACTGTCCTTTTGGTGCACTGTCCAACTGGCCTCCTCTCTCTTGCCACACAAATGACCAAAAAATGTGTAATGAAACTAGAAAGACACTTAAAAGCAAGCTTCGGGGGTGCAAACCGCACTCCTCCCCGTGGCCTCCCTTCCTTTCTCTAGCTCATCACCATGGTGCACGTACAAACTGCCTTTCCAATAAGATCTGTTTCTGTACCGTCCTATTTGCAGGAAGACTGCAGAACCAGTGGCTTCCTGGATTCCTGCCCTTTGACTTGACAGGACTTTAGACTACAGCCTGAGAGCACTTGGACCTTGTCTGGCCCAGCTAACACACAGGTCAGATTTCTGGGCCATTCCAGACCAATGTTGGAGAGAAGGTTTCCATTGTAGGACTTGGAGGGCTTTCTGTGTACAAATAATGAAAATTACGTCAGTGTGCTGGGCAAGCAAGAGCCCCAATGAGACTTCAGTGACACACAGTCTTGCATAGAGGCTCAAGGAGCCAACAAAAGCCTGTTAGTCTAGCTCTGTATTAACTGGGGGTGGCTAAAACCATCCTATGATTTTTTTGGGGGGGAGGAGAGGGTGTCAAAATAATTTGTTGAAATAGAATTATTTTCAAAGAACTCTTGGTTCCGACAACAATCTTTGCATTTGCCAAAATAAGTTAAAGTTTTCAAAATAAGTTAAAGTTTTCCAAAAACCAAACTTTTTTGTATTTCTGCAAGTGAGATTTATTGAACACCTAAATATTTCAATTTCCTAACATTTCAAAACAAACAAGTTATACCTAGGATTACCCCCTCCCTGTGGACTTTCAGGCAGAGGGGGTAGTAGGCCCATGTCAGCAGGGGCAGGACAAAAGGGCTGCTATGCCCCTTTCTGGTGTAACCCCGCCCCTTGCAAAGCATCATGCCATCATAACACTCTGCTGCAGGGAACAGGGCCACATTGGAAAGGGGGTCTTTTTGGATGTAACCCTGTCATTTATGGAGTGTCATGATGCTCCATGGGGCAAGGCACGTCAGAAAAGAGGGCAGAAAAGTGTCTCTGGCCAACTCCCTGCTTCCCCCCAGAAGCCCCAATTTCTCTGGGATACCGAGGGCTGTCCTGGAGAAAATGGAGTTTTCCCCAGAGCATCTAGGTCAAAACTCAAATTGTCTTTGGGCGAAACCTGGAGAGGTGACAACTCTAGTTATACCATCAACATTTTTATGAAAAAGGAAATACAAATTTCAGCCTGCTCCAATATCAATACATCAGTGAAAAGGTAACCACTGAACAGCGACATCCTGTTGTTGCAGTGTCACCAATGAACCTCAGGCTTCTGGATTTCCTGCTCTGTATCTCTGTGTGTTTTCGCTGGCAAAGCCATGCAGGGGGGCTTTCAGACTGTCCGAACCCTGCACAGATTCTGTCTCCCGCAGTCTCTCAAGGAGGCAAAATATGCACAAGGGAGGTGGTGTGAAAGTGGTCTGAGACTGCACATGTGGCCTTGGTAGATGATGTGTGAGTAAAGCTAAGTAAGGGACATTCGACCCTGCTGGTTCTGCTTAACCTGTTGGCTTTTGACACAGTGAACCATGAGGTGCTGGTGGCCCCACCTGTGGGACCTTGCTGGGTTAGACAGGATGGTTTTGCAATGGTTCCATTCCTTCCAAGCAGATAGATCTGAGCAAGTGGTCCTGGAGGATTGTTTGTCTTCCCCCCAGAAGTCTCCTGTATGGGGTCCTGCAGGGTTCTATTCTGGAGCACATTATACCGGTGCTCCAGGATCTGCACTGACTGCCTATTGTCTTCCAGGCCCAATTCAAGGTGCTGGTTTTGACACGTGAAGCCATAAACGGTCTGGGCCCTGGTTACCTGAAGGACCGCCTCATTTCCTGGGCTCCGGGGTAGCTCCTGCAGTCATCTGGGGACACCCTCCTGGAAGTTCCCCGATATAGATGGGTGGTGACTGACAGGTGGGAGTTCTCAGTGGTCACACTGGTGCTGAGGAACTTGCTCCCGGTGGGTATCCATTTCAGTCCGGATCTCCTCACCTTCCGATGCCAGTGTAAAACTTGTCTCTTCTGCCAGGCATTCAGTGGAAGGGATGGGTGATCGGGGGTGGGGGTGTTGTTTTTTTCCTGCATGATTTTGAGACTTTTTAATTGAGGTGGCAGCTTCTGCCAGAGGCAGGAGGGATGGGGTAAAAATAAATAAAATAATAATAATACTGTTTCAGTCTGGCTTGCCCAGTCAATTTAGTTCCAGCTGGTGTCCTGGCAGTCTTAAAGAGTCAACCACCTTGACAGGCTGCACTCTGCGACACCAACACATGCCGTTGCCTCAGAGGGTGTTGTGAGAATAACTGCAATAAAGAGCAAGAGGTGCTTGTATGGTAATAAAGGCCATATTAGTAGCTGCACCCGATGCAAGTCTTTTAGCTTGGTCAATCAAGGCTCATACTTTTCAATCCAATGGGCATAATTTAATCCCAGCTGTTGATGACTCATCTTGGACGTTCAGCCTCTCGCACACCTCTGCACGGGTGTAGCTCTCAGAGCAAGGTGAAGTTTGACCTCAGCAAGGCTGACAGAATTGATTAATAAGGAAAGGGTCAAACATTAGAATGGCAGAAGATAATTACTGAGACTGTCCAATTACAAACTGCATTGCTCCTGCACTGACTGACACGGTTAGCTGTCCCATGTGCTCTACAAGCTGTGTGCCCTGCTGGGCATATGGCTATGCTGACCAGCAACCTACTTCAATCAATGCGATAAGAACAGACTGAATCAAAGCAAGCAGCCTATTATTTTCTTTCCACAATGAAGAGTCATCACTGGCTCTGCCAAGGCTCATTTCCAGCTCCTCTCTCTGTATTTGGATAAGAGAAGGGTTTAAACAAGAAAGTTTTCCTTGGCAAACATTGACAGGCGCTAGAGCCCAACCAGACAAAGAGACCAGCCTGCTCCCAATTACAAACACTTGCGTGTTTCTGTTGCATGACTCGATGTTATTTGGGCTCAGGGGAAAGTTTAGATTGGCAAAGCAGGAAACCAAGAGAGAGAACTGTGCCAACGTCTGATGAACTTTTCAAATTGCAGACCAATTCTGGCACTGCAATTCCCTCACTCTCCTATTCCCCAGCAGCTCTTGGTGGTCCTGAAAACAGATGTTAAAATAGAAATAATTTGTTCAATTTATTCAGGTTCTTCAGCTATGAGACTCTCCCATTTAAGTGGTTACCCACCACAGCGACACAGCCTGGTAATGCTGCTTCCGACTTTTGCCACCAGTACATAGCTAGCTACTTTGATCAATGCAGCACCCAGTGTCCAGAATGCTTGTCTTTTCACCTATTGTGGAACTGAAAGAGGTGCCCGCACACAACAGGTAGCCTGCCAAAATCATGGTATCTGAATCATCTCAGATGAGTTGGGTACCATTTTCCTGTCAAGCCTCTTCCTATATTTAACTCTGTGGTGGGGGATGGGCACAGCAAGGTTGCAGCAAGGGTTGGAACTGGATGGTGGGCCAGTGTTGAAGCTTGGGGCATGTACCAGCTGCTTAACCTGTGGAAATGCCAAGGCCTCAGAACAGCCACCACCTAGCCTTGAGTGGTGTCACCACCTTGCTGTCTTGTCCCCCACATGACTAGTGGGTGCCTGGCGGTAAATTTTAAAGTAATTTTGTACCCCCTGATAGGGTAACCTAAAGTAATCTTGTATCCTCAGATATAGGGCCCTAAACGGTGTAGGCCCTGGCTATATTTGAGGTCTGCTCCTGGAACTTCACCCTGATTGTTATCTGCACTCAGAAGCCACCTGCTATTTGGGGATTGTGGCTTAAGTCAGCGGGCAATCAGAACTTTGCTGTGGCGGGCCCTAAGTGTGGAACTCGCTCCCTCCAGATGTTCGTCTCAGTTCTTCCCTCTCACCTTCAAAAACTCTTTTTTATTCTCCAGGTGCTTTTAGGATCCACTACTGGTTCCTCTACTCTATCCTCCCCTTTGCCTTTTAAATGGTTTTAAAATGTATTAAGCAATTGTTTACATTGGTTTATTGTATTTCTAAAGTGCTCCTAACACCATTTGATAGGGGAGAACTATAAAAATAAAAATGAATTATTATTATTATAAAATAAAATCCTCATTTCATCTCTAACCTATGCAAGACTCAGGGTACGACTAGGGTTACCACCCTTCCAGGCTCTCACCTCGAGTCTCAGGTGAAGCGTCTATTATTCTGGGGTACATGGAAACCTGGATAACTTGAGATTCCCCCACCCCATCCGGAAAGCAGGAGTTGGGGCACATCAGAAAGAGGCCTAGCAAAGAGTTTCTTCTGCCCCCTTTCTGATGTGGCACCACCCCCTGAGGACAGTTATGATGTCTTTGACAGCATTGGGTCCTCTCTGCCCCAGTCTAGGCTAGCTGTGACTCAGTTTCCCCACTTACAGATCCTAATGGATCAGCTCTCCCCAGAACTGTTCCAGCCCATAAGTTAACTCCCTTAGTCAAGTTTACCTTAGAATTTCCCAAAGCACAGAAAATACTTCATCAAATTAGTTTCTTGACTCAATAACCCCAAACTGTGTTACCTCACTCGGAGCACTTCAAACAAACCTAATAGATAATGCAAGTCTACCTTACTGTGAATGCTAAGTTAGTCTTACTCTTTGCAGCTTTATGCTTACAAGTTCAATTCAGTTTTTAAAGTTTCTCTCTGCCTCTTCCTTCCCCCATCCTGTTGCATGCCAGAGATCCAGAGAAAGCTGCTAGCATGAACAGTGGCTGCTCCAGGGCATGCATCCAGTCATGGGAGGATGTTGCAAAGGAAGTTCCTCCTATTTAAACATCTTCCTGCTTCACTAAATGTAGGTCAAGTTCCTAGTGTTAACATATTAATTATTATTATTATTATTTATATAGCACCAGTGGTGTACCTGGCACTGTACAATCAGTAGTACTAGTTATAGAGAGGTCCCTAACTCAAGGGGCTTACAAATAACAATCTAAGGTTGCTTTCCCATGATGTTGCTTGTGCAGCCTTTGGCACCACGGGAGCATGCGCTATTCAGATGTAGTGCAGCTCTTGTCTCGGGGGAAAGGAAGAAGTGTGGCTCTCCCACTGGCAAGCTCGTGCATCGGACAGGGTAGGATTTCACTACCCTGTCCGATATGTGAGCTTGCCGGCAGGAGAGCCACACTTCCTTCTTTCCCACGAGACGAGAGCTGCGCTACATTTGAATAGCGCATGCTCCTGCAGTGCTAAAGGCTACTCGTAGGAAGGGAGCTTGCGGTAAAAGGCTGCTCGTGGGAAAGCAGCCTAAGACAAGGAAGGAGGAAGTCAAAGGAGAGGTGAATATCAGGAAAGACAAGGATACAGTCAGGAGGCTGAGAAAATGCAGGTGCACATGCTTAACTTAGTAGGAAGAGATTCTGAGTGAGGGAAGGAAGAGAACACAATTTCACTCATGACAAGGCAGGGAAAGCCTGACGGAGGAGGCAGGTTTTCAGGACGGATTTGAAAGTTGGGAGGAAGCGGGATGAATGTATCCAGGGAGGGAGTTCCAGGCATGGGGGGAGAGCAGCAAGAGAAAAAAAGGCAAACACGTTTAGAGGAGCAGGGGAGTCATGAGCAGGCAAGGGTGGGGGCAGAGGAGAAGCAAAGCTCCTGGGCAGGAATGTGGCCAGATACAAGAGCAGAGAGATATGGGGGAGCAAGGCCATGAAGAGCCTTGAAGGTGAAGACCAGGAGCTTTCCTAAGTGATCTGCATAGGGTCCCACAGGAAGCTTATAGCATTGCTTTAGCTATCTATCACTAAACTAGAACTATTTCCTGTGGGTTTGTGAGGGAATCAATATCTACTAGAGAGCCATCATAGCCTAGTGGAAAAGTTACTGGACTTGGACCTGTGAGGCCAGGATTCAAACCCCATCTTAGCCATGAATTCACTGAATAGTCTTGGGCAAGTCACCATCCTTCAACCTTAGTTTCCAATCTGTAAAATGGTAATAATAAGGACCTACCTCACAGGGTTGTTGTGAAGGTGATCTCCATAAAGATTTTAATGCATTTTGATCACTGGGAGCACTATATCAGAAGCGGCCAAGAGGAAGATCACAAGCTTGCCTCCACTAGATCATGGTCTGGGGTGAGAGGGCAGCCCCATAGACTGTCCCCATAGAGCAGGACTGGTAACCTATGTAATGTCTCTAGGGAGGAGATGGACTAGGAGAGCTCTCTCTAAAAGCAAGTGTTCCTCTCTAGTTCTGAAACCAGTTGCGGAGGTGCCCTAGAGCGGAGAGTCAGTAGGAGGGGTGCCATCTTGGAGTTCTGGTGGCAGCAAGAAAAATTCTGGTAGATCATCTCATGTTGACTCCTGGATCAAGCGGATGGTGTGCAACATAAATCTGGCCATCCCCGATATAAACGATCAACAACAGTGACTCTGAAATGCCCACAACATACTAGGATTTAATGGGGTTCACTATGCCCATCTGTTAGCCTTGTTCGTACGACAAGGGTTTGCACAGGGGTGTTCTCGGTTGCTGGCCCAATACTATGGAACTCCCTTCTCCTAGAGGTTTGCTTCAGCCCGAGCGTCTGCTGGTGCAAGACCTTCTTGATTGTAAAGGCATTTGGTGGGCAGGGATAGGGGATGGGATGGGTTCAGGGTAGGGTTGTGAGGAGATGCTGGGAATGGGGAAGTGTTACTGGGTGGGTTTTGTGGGGGGTTGTAGAGTTTCGTTTTGTATTTTTAATGTTTTATTCTTTTTATATATAGATATAGATATAGTGAACACCCTAACCCTCTTGGAGGGAAGGGCAGGATAGAAATAAAATAAATATACTATAAATTGAGAAGATAGAAGAGAAGACCGGGAATTATTTTATAGTAGAAGAATCCACTTAGCTGGGAACAACAGAATTCCTATTTCCATTTCTTTTGGAAGGATGAAAGTGATAAGTAGGACTATTTTCTGTTTCACAGCCATTAATATCAGGCAGAGGTCACTTCTCTTTTTCTTCAGAAATAAGAGTGTAAGGAAAAAAAAAATGTCACAACTCATTAAAAAAATAAAATCCATACGTGCTTCAAACGCTGCAACCGTTTGTTACCTAACAAAGGAACTAGCAAAGAAACTCTTTGATGTTAAGGGAGGACGATTTATCCTCATGGACCGATGAGCACCCAAATATTTACAAGCTGTTCTCAGCAGACTGATTGCAGCAAAGGCTGATGCTATTGTGCAGAGTCGGGAGAAATAATAATAAAAAAGGCTCCAGTGCAGAGAGGTACTTCAAACCCAGAGCGGGGCAATTTGTTAGCACAGATTATTTTAGCAAAATCTATTTTTTCCCTCCTCTTAGTGTCATGTTTTCTTTTATGTTAATTTCAAGCTGCCTTAAAGTTGAATTCCTTGATCCACGATCTCTTTAGCTTTAATTCCACCCCCCACCCCCCTTAGCAGGAAAATGAATTCAAATCATTTGCATTTATTGCCGAGAATATACCGCCTCATCTGTAGCCTTTAGTCTGATTGAATTGCTTTTCTGCTTCGTGAGACACATAGCGCAGGGACAGAGCATGCCCCCTTGTCTCTCCGCTTTAGACAGAAAATAACCTACTTTGCCTCTTGACTTTTCTTTGCTATAATATTTATCATATCGATCTTATGCACAATGGATAAGCAGCAAAATTATATTACTGGACCCAATGATCTGATGCATCTTATGGACCAGATCAATCACTTGGCAGGCAGCTGAAAAAAGATCTCGCTCCCAATGATTTCTGAAGCTGATTTTCTTTGCAAATAGAATCCTCATCAGCTGAAGCACCCTGGAGAGCAAGCTTTTACTTTCAGAAGTCTTTTTCCGGAGACCAAGTGTGTGTATATGCCATGCCAAATCTCACTGGTTTAGAGAGAAATACTCCCTCATTTCTGATTAACTTGAAGGCAAGTTTTTAAGAGCACAGTGGGTGGGATGTTTCAAAGCATCTAAGGGTCTATCTTCAGAAACCATTTGCTAGAACAGATGTGTTCCGGATGATCGAGTAGATGCACTGAGCCCTAGCAAATTGTTACTTGCTCAGGAGCAAGTAGCTTCAGAGAGGCTGCTAGCGTGTACAAGAGACTCGAACGAAAGTAGCAATCTGCTTGAGGTTAGCACATTTACATGAACCCAGAAAAGCAGTTACTCCAGAAGCAAACAGATTTGTGGATTTGCTCCATAGCAAATATTTTGTGTTGGATGTACCCTATAGTGAAAGCCTTATGCTCCAAGGTGTAGGCAGTGGTGCAGGGGGCAGCATTGCTAGACAGAATCAGCAACGTTGTTCAGTACCATGTTGGGGTTCAGTACCATGTTGGGGAAGCACCAGATGTGGTCACCCTGCACATACAACTGCAGCAAGACTGGGCAAGAGGTATCTGGCTCTGTAGGATTGACAGGGGATAGAACACACTGGTGAGGAGTGACCCTGAACCACTGTCTGCAGGGGCACAACAGCAAGAGACGACTTTGGTGTGTGTGTGTGTGTGTGTGTGGGGTGTCTACCACCAACATTCCATTCTCCACTTTCCCACTCACACCGAGCAGCATGGAAACAGCAGCAGCTGCAAGATGCAGAAGCAGTTGCAGAGCTAGGGAAGAAGATTTCTAGCCCAAGGTGCAGGCCCAGGGCTCCATCCACTGTATGGACTGGCTAGAGAGGTGAATTTTGGCTGAGAGCCCCCCTGCGCGACTTTGCCAGCAGAGAAGCACAGGGATGCAGAGCTTGATTTCCTGCTTTGCATCCTGGCGCGTCTCTGGCGGTAAAGCCATGGGGGGCTTTCAGACCGCCCAATCCCTGCACATATTTGGGCTGCGCATTCCCCCCCCCAGTCCAAATATGCGCAGCAGGGGTGTGTGGGTGTCATGTCTGAAAGTGGTCTTAGTACCCACAGGATTCTATGTCATGGGGCTCTGCTGTGCATGTGCAACCAAGGTGCTAGCTCGTAAGCTTTTCTGAAAATCTGACCTGAGTGTACCACTCTGTTATACAGCTGCAGCCTATAGAGTGTGTGTGTGTGTGCGCCATTGGCTCCTTTCCAGTTCCTTGATTTAATCTGTGAATCTAGTCCCTATCCTCAAGGAGCAAAGCACTGACAGAGTGAGCTCTAAACTTTCCCCGGAGCATGAACTCAAGGATAGGAAATGGATCCATGGCACAGATGCGTGCCTGCCTGCCAAACACCCCAACAAACAAAAAGGTCTTACATCTCCTCCAGAAGATGAACAGGTTCAGGTGGTTCTCTAAGGGGAGGGAGTTCCATAATTGTGGGACAGGAAGTGAGACTGCCCCCCTGCGGGCCATTATTCTAGCAACTTCATGGGTAGTTAGCACTTGCAAGAGAGCACTCCCCAGCCAGCCTCAAGAGGCCACTATGGTACATAGGGGAGCAGGTGGTCTTTCAGAAGCCTGGGGCCCAAACCGTATATTGAAAAGGAATGCCCCTTTCTAGACAGAAGCATTACCCACGAACATAGCTAAGTCAGTCACCCTGGGCCCCCAGAGTTTGGGGGAAATGTTTGACTAGAGGCATAACTAGTTTGGAGTGGGGCCCCCTGAGGCACTTAGCAAACCTTCAGTGGGTGCGTAGCAACAGCCCTGCCCCAGCCCTTGTGAGGGCACCCTCTGTAGGGAATTAGCATGAGCTGCTGCCACCAGTTTGTCACAGGAACACCCTCCTGGGGTTAGTCCCCTCTGGTCCAGACTCTCAGATTAAAGATCCACACTTCAGGATTAACTTTCTTAGGCCATTTTCAGATGAGCGTGGCGGCACCCGCGCTTGTTTCTCAAAAGAGCCGGCAGTCCGTTCCACACGACGCTGCCACCGAATACGCGGGCGATGCGCATCCATTTCCGGCCGCGAACTGACCGGGTCGGCGATCGAGGCTGGTCATACGCAGCCGGAAATGGATGTGCATTGCCTGCGTATGCGGTGGCAGCGTCATGCGTGGAACGGACTGCCGGCTCTTTTGAAAACAAGCGCGGGCGCCGCCGCACTCATCTAAAAACGGCCTTAGTGTCCATTTATTTATAGTGCTCCTCAGTTATCCTCCACAAAGCATATATACGATAACAACACTTCCCGTCTGTCACCGTAGTTCACAGCCCCTGCTCTTCTCAGCCCCTCTGGCTCTCACCCCTATGGCTCCAGTCTCCCCCTGATCTGCACCCCCATACTGAGCCACACATCCCCCTGGCATTTATATAGCACAAGCAATGTACCTGGTGCTTTACAAAGTAATGGAATAGATACGATCCCTGCCCTAGGGCTTACAATCTGAGAGATGGGTGGGGTTGAGGGGGGAAGACAAAGGAAGGGGAACAGAGGCAGAGATAAGGAGTGTAACATTCACAAAGATGCGAGGTCCCAGGTGCATGTGCTTGGCTTGGTTACATCAAGGAGTATTTTATATTTTATGTTGTAAGCTTCCCCAAGTCTTTGGAGAAAGGTGAGGCAAAATTATAAATAAATAAATAAAATAAATCAAGGAGGACAATTTCATCTTACATTGAAATGATCTCCCGTGTTCCATAACCACTCAGCCCTGTCTCCCCAAAATGGCAGAACATCAATGTCGCAAACACCTGTAGTTTTATTCTGTTTCTTAATTTTAAGGTTTACTCAAAGCCTAAAAATCACAAGACTTGCAATAAAATCATGAGAACTGCAACTCTCTTTAAAAGACACCCCCTGGGTTTCTAGCCTTCATGGTGACAGAGAAAAATCTCAAAACTTTGAGTGCCGTGCCGAGAGCAGTCTGGAGGTTCAGAAACCAGATGGCACATTAAAAAGAACCTGACAATTGCTACTTATTAAAATGTTATGATCTGTATGCCAATCTTGCAGTTTGATATCTGGCTTGTCATTTTTGAAAATTTAAGACTGGCAACACTGCCACTTTGCATGGGTACCCTCTTGTAGGTTCTCATTTCTGGCATGCATGAGGAGGGGAGGATATGTGGTGGTACAGGGGGTAGCTTCCTGGACTATATATTGGCAGGTGGTGTGGTGCCACATCAAACTCTGCCCACTGCCATACCCCTTTCTGTCCTTTGATGCTCCTATAGACCTGCCTGGATGCTGTGACCAAGACATTGGGATTCTCCATGTCCATTGGTCATCTCCTGTGACTTCCAGATCTCCTGAGACTTCCAACAGGGAGGTGAATTGAAATCCAGCAGAATGTGCAGACATTGGGCACAATCCCAAGCCCCTCTGTGGCTTATGCTCGCATGTGTAGTACCCACGCGATATGTGCGTGCACCACAGTATAGCATGGGTGCGTGCAGGGTTCGCAGGAGGGTAGCGCAAGAGGTATGCGTGCTCTGTTTGCACAGCGTGCAGGGCTTGGGATCAGCCCCTGTGTATGATGCAGGGAGGAGAAGTTCTATTAAGCCTGCAAACAAATACAAATTAGCTCAATGAAGCTTTGTAAAACTAGGGCTTTTTTGTTTTGTTTCTTTCTTTTTTAAAAAAAGGACAGTTGGTGTCTCCCACTCACGCCGCGTGTCACTGCACTGCAAACACACACCACAACAGAAGGACCCCATCTGCTGCCTTTCCACCTAGCAACAGTATGCAAGCTAGCAATTAATGCATCAAAAATCACAGAGGTGGAGGGTGCTCAGGTCAGAACCTCCCCGTGGATTTTTCTGTCACCACACTGCTGTTTTGAACTGGTTCTAGGGACAAGGGTGATGGATTTCCTTAGAGATGCCAAAGGGAAGAGGAATCCTTTGTGCCAAACAAACACTGCCTTTCCACCTGCAATGTGGGGGTTTTAATATTAGAAGATGGAACTGGAAGAGTCTCGTGCACACTCAAGCTTTCCCACGTGCATAACAAGCGCGCTCTCTCCCCCTTACACATGTAATTCTCTGGCAGTAGGGATTCCTGAAAGTGAGAGGAGGGGGGCAGGGCTCTGCAGGAAGCGGACACCGCAGGGGCTGAGAGTCAGGGGCAGAAAGAGGGCCTTGCAAAACAGCCTGGCTCGTGGCCTCAGGAGCACTGGTCCTGGTCCTACCACGAGTGGCCTCCCTGTGGGGGGCTTTCTGACCCTGGGACCCAGCCCATGGGCCCTACTGGCTCTGCTTAAGTGTGGCCCTGCTCTTTTAGGTCTTCAGCTCAGCAATAACCATATCAATGCATTATGGAAACTTTACTGCCATTTGTGCCTCTGAAAATTTCTCTACAATGACCTATTCTAGCCCTAAAGACTCACAAAACCCTCATCCCCAGTAGACCATAGTTCTAAACCTTTGCTAGCATCCAGATTCACTCCCTGGTAAAACGGCATTAAGAATCTTCCAAAAATGTATGAAGAAATTATTGAATTACTTTTAAAGTCTCTATTTTCTCTGCTGCAGAGCTAGGTTGGTATATCAGAGAGTAATTTATTAGAAGAGTTTAATAATGTTAAAATAATAGAAGGGGGTTGAAAATGGGATTTTCAGCACATGAAAAAATGTAATTTTTCCTCAAAAAGGGACAAAATGTCTCTGAATTTTTACTGGAATGAAAATCTTGAATTTTGATTCTAGCTATATTCTATATTTGCCATGGGAAATACTGCACGCATAGCTGCATGCATGTTATATCTAGAGCAGAGATGAATATTGGTACAAATTGAAAAAAATGTATCAATTTTTATGAGACAAATATGAAGTGGTATTCACTATTTGCTTTGTTTGCAGTTCTGAATATTTGTTTTGCTACTTTGGTATCTGATATTCCGTTCAGTACCAGAATACTGAAGTGACAGGAAACACCAAAGTAACAAAAATATAAAAAAATGCAGCTGAAGTGAGTATCCATTTCTGGGTAGCCCTTCCAGTACTCGATTAATATCACTGACCAAAACGAGTATATACAGATAGTGTTTTCAAATATTTGGGTTGGGGGGGCGGGAGGGGATTCAGTTGTTTCAGGTTTTCAGTCAACTCAGCATTTTGATTCTGTCATTTTCAGCAACTGCTCACACATGATAGTGCTAATAATGCCAAAATGACAGGACACTATTGTGCAACCGTGTTCTAGTGCTAAATAGTACTGAACAAAGGGCTAAAGTTAAAATACTGAATAAACAAAGGGAATATAATAATGAAGTGGAGTAAATGAAATAGCAAACTTACCAAATTAACTGACATAAATATACCATATAGAAACAAAATACACCTTGTAGCTCCTTTATTCAAATAGATTTGAAGAGACCAAATTTAATAAAGGTCAGTGCCCACTTTGGATATTTGTTTCAGATCTTTTGAATGGGAATGAATGTGTGAGAGGAGCTTCTCCTTCAATCTCTAGGAGTTAGGTATGGACAAAATTGAAATGAGTACGGTATCATGTAGCAGACTGGCTACTGGTAATAACTACAATTCTGAGCAGCTTATCGGTTGCCTGATCAGGACCGATTACTGAGCTGGGTAACTGACATTCTGAAATTCCTCCAGGTAATACCATTATCAGGTTGCTGATTTATCTATCTCTATGTTACCAGTTTACCATATCCAAGTTTTAGCCCATTGCTTCATTATTCCTTTTCAACTTTGCCCCAGTGGTGCATTCTGCACTCTCACATTTCAGAAAGTGTGGTGATTTTGGCACTTCATTTGATACTATTTTACACTATTGCGCTCTGAACTGCACTCAGTTGCAGTGTTGGGACAATAGCACTCAATAGTATGGGTGCACAGAAGTACACCATTAATTTTGTTTACAAAAGTCTCTTTGCATTGGGGATGTTTCGTAAACAACTACTGTTGGGGGGGGGGGGGGGGTTGTTTGATTAAAAAGAACATGTTTTATTTTTTTAAAAATCACCTCGCATGTGCAAAATGGCCACTAGACCATTCATGCACACACATCCGTTTTCAATATGGCTCCATCAGTATCATTTTGGAAAAGGACTGTGAATGAGCACAATGGCTCCAGCAGTCCTTTTGTGCATGCACTGGGATATTTTTTTTTAAATTATTTTCATAAAATAAAATGAAAAAACCCCATGTGAAAACAAAGCAAATGACAATCATTTGCTTATTCATCCATTTTCGTAACCTTCGTCATGAAAACAAATGGAACTCCATTAGTTTGTGACTAATTAAAATCAAATGATATTAATTGCACACCCTACTGAATAGTGCTGAATGGAGTGAACAAAGTGCTGAAACCCTGAACAAACCAAGGGGGGTGGAGGGAACCCTAATGAAGCAAAAGAGACAAAGTAAATTTATTGAAGTAACTGAAAGAAAATAGCTGAACAAATATGCAAATTATTATTATGATTGATTTACAGATGGTTTAAAAAAAAGCATACTCTGAGTGCTCATCAATGGCGCCTCATCAATCTGAACGGACGTGTCGAGCGGGGTGTTGCAGGGCTCTGTCCTGGGCCCAGTACTGTTCAATATCTTTATAGATCAATTGATTATTTTATTGTGTTTTTTGTTTTACTTATCTGTTTTTGGCTTTGGCTGTAAATAAATCAATTAAAACAGGATATACTATTGATAGACAACAATCCTTGCCTTGTCACCTTCGACTTACCAAACCTACACACATCTTGCTGAACCAGTCAACATTTACATTTACAGTGTTTATACCCCACAACAACAGTATATATTGAGTTGAATAAAAGCCCACCCAGCAAGGATTATTTCAAACTAACAATTTACCCCTGAAGGAGATTATTTCAAAGCTCCTTTAACTGCTTTCTTCTCTGAATCTGGGCCGCAAAGAAAAACCTGGCCAATGCCCCAATGGTCTCATGGTTCTTGTCTTGGAGACACAATACCGTTCTCCTATGCAACGTACATCCCAGGCTTACTGCCTCTAAAGAAGACAGCCACCTTTTCCTTTCAACCACATAGAACTGGCATTCCCACAGAACATGAACAAGATCTTCAATTTGACCCGCCTTACATGGACATACTCTTTCAGCGTAGGGGACATGCGCCCATCTCCCCTCCTGAAGACTGGAGGCAGACTGAGAAAAAAAAAATCAGTGACATTGCTTGCCTCCACCACAACTGAGTCATCACCAAATAATTTGCCGGAGATTCCATCCAGAGGCCAAATTGATTGGCGATAAGATATTTATACTGCCTCACCCTAAGTCTATCCTCTTGAATAGACCCATCAACCACCCGCTGTCTGATTAAATTTTGCTCTGATCCCAACGGGATTATATCGGTGTGTTCCCACAGGCAAGCAAGATGCAACTTAACCAGGGCTTCCCTCACTTCGCTCAACCAAGAACTCACCCCCCTGGGGAGAGCCACCATTCCCAAGTAGATTCGCTTAGGATAGCGATTTGAACGGAGAGCCTTAACTTTTTGCCAATATCGCAATACTTTCACAATCTGGCTTTCATGGCTACATTGATTATACCGGCCTCCAATATAACTAACGGTTGAGGGGAAGATCTTTGGACACCTACTAGTTTTTTTAATGAGAGCCACCTGCATCACTTCCAGTGCCTCACTGGATGAGGGAGTAGAGGGAATGCTTATTACATTTGCAGATGACACAAAATTGGGAGGGATAGCTACAGTGGCGGTGGGCCCTCCAGGAAGGCAGGGGAAATGCCTCCAGGACTTCCCCGGACGGCGGCAGGCTTCGGCAACTTTAAAAAACAAAAACAAAACAAAAAAACCCAGCTGCGTCAGCATCGTGCTGAATGTGCGAAGCCACCCCGAAGAACCTTTTTTAGCAAGGTAGAGACTTTCTGAACAAGGTTCTTCGAGGTGGCTCCCCACATTCTCACCCCCACCCCCTGAAGGCTCCCTAAGGAAGCCTTCAGGGTCAAAAGGGAGCCAGAAGGTAGGGGAGGACAAGACTCGGTAAGTGAACTGCAAGTCTGTGTCTCACATGGGGAACTGAAGGGAGTGAAACCAATGGGTCAACCTGATTCTGAAGCCCAGGACTTGGCACCCCACCTTACACAGGAGGGACCAAATCCTGCAGAATCAAACCGAGTAACCACTGCGGGGGGAGAGTTAGAGGCTGCAGACGCCCCTACTCAAACCAGGGGGTTGCAGGATGACCTGGAGGTTTGTTGTCCTACCTTAAGAGAAGGTGGGAAGCGGCTAACTGAACCCAAAGGGTTACAGGCAAGCCGGGAGGTGGAGGATTCTACCTTAAGAAGAGGTGGGAATGTGCAGGAACTCTTTCCCGGGATGGAGGGGGGGGCAATGGGTGTCTCTTCCCCAGGGATAGAAATGCACCACCCTGTAGTCCTAAAATGGCAGGAGCATCAGTCTAAGAGTGAACTGTGTGCCTCCGCCTTACCTAAGAAGGAGCAGGGAAATGCTGCTGAAGTAGAGACTGGAGGGGAGGAAATGGTTAAGAGTGTCCAGGGTCAAGCTGCTGCACTTGATAAACTGTAGCCTGTTGGCTGCAGGATTATTAATTAACTTTTATGTTGGAGACTCTAATTTTTTGTTTTAGGATCTTATTTATTTATTCCTGCTGGGTTTTTCTGTTGGCCAACACTAATTCAGAGACATTGACTGAGTCAAATTAGTTGGATAATCAGCTGTTTTATTAGAAGTAAGTGCCCAATGAAGATACAAGCAAAACTTTACTGCGCCGTATGTAATAATGAAAATAAATGAGATTATTGACAGGAATACATACAATCTTACAGGCCAAAACCTTGCATATAGAGCATGAAAGTATTTTGGAACACTATTGGGCCTAGGTCTATAAAGAATGCTGGGGGTTCTGTGCATATTTTAATTACACATATAATTACCTATGCTTCAGCAGACCAGCTTTTGAAGTGAATAGGGAGTTGATCGATCGATGGGAAGGAAGTGGAAATCAAGGAAGTGAAGTGATGTAGAGAGGTAGAAAAAGTAGTGACTATTGCCACCTGGTCCACTATTTTTATTACCTTTGATTTCCTCCCCTTATTCACCCAGGAAACTTACGTGTTTCAATAATAATCTACTAATCATAAAAGCCACTAACCAATCACAGGACGTGAATGGTCCACGTTCCATGAACATGTCATGGAACATTACTCAAATGTTGCTTCAACATGTTTACATCTTGCGGTGGGCTAGTTTTCCTGCCATCAAGCTTTATCATCATAAAAAGTATGATCTCCACCTCTATTTCTTAATCCTAGGCCTCTCTGTCTCTAACGTTCTTTCCTGTTGTTTACCCGAATGTTAACCCACTTTCACCACCTTCAACTGCCTTGAGGTGAGCTGTCTCTCTCTTGTGACTTGAATGTTGCCTAGTTGACTTTTGCCCTGCATTTACTGGAAACTTCAAATGCTAATAGCTTTCAGTAAATCATATATATATATATATGTGATTAAATACATAAGCAAATATAAATGAGTAAATATTTAATATCAGCTAAGCAAAATATATCAAATATAAGTGGGTAAATATCTAGTATGCAAGCCATGAGCCAGGCCTCAAGAGCCTGAACCTATTAACTCTAAATTCCTGTCAACAGATCCCCCCCTTTGACGGGTGAACACCTTGAATCCCGTCAATATGCACAGTTATTATAAAGAGGTTTTAGCTGCTTATAAACTCCTTCCTCTTCTTCCTTCCTAACTTGCGGGGCATGTACCTGTGCAAGAGGTAGCACTGGTGCAGTTGGTTCCTGACGGTGAGCTTGAACTAGTGTTTGAACTGATGGAAGATGGGCTTTAACATAAGGTGACATACTAATTACACTTGGTATGTATGGAATAGTTACAGTTTGCGTTTGGGTAGGTGATGGTAATGGAGGTGGTGGAGGAATAATGACCTGAGGAGCTTTTTTTTTATAGTTTACTTTTTACCACTGACATGACAAGCAGGTTAACCACACTAATATACCCACAATGGCCAACCATAACAAAATCATGTTTATGGAAACTTTTAACTTTGTTTTATTTGGGGGGTTTGCAGCAACCATATTACCAATTATATGGTTTAGATTGATTTGAGCATCCTTCACCTTAGTTTTAACTTCAACCAAATTAACATCCGTTTTGATCATTAAGTTTTGCAAATTTAAAGATAGCAAAGGAATATAATGGAAAAATTTGTCAAAACTATTAAGCAAATTCCGGTGATTTGGAAAAACATCAATGACAGATGTTTTTTTGATTGTGTACGGGAAATGTTATGTTAGTTCCAAATGAAAAAGGTAAAGTTGGAGAAAAACAAAAATTTGGATTTGTAATCATACAAACTTTATTTTTATGCATATAAGATGCTTTGTTAGTTGTTACACAATAATTGCCATTGCCTGCTGGAACCACTTGTTGCTGTGGTAGGTTTTAAACCTTCAACTGAAATGGGCATGTGCTAGTACGATTTTCATATCCGGTAACCTTGTCCTTCCATCCACATCTCGGAGTGCCCACTTCGAACACCTGTTCTCTACAGATATTATTAAGTCCATGCAAAACACAATATTCAGTGTTTGCAGTTATCCAGGCTTCGAATTCGTGGTGGTACACCATCAATCGTGGAATTTTTATTTTCTCGATATGAACCTTATCGTCTAGATAGCCCAAAGAGTGTATTTCCATGACATCAGTAAAAATATCTCTTTCTGGATCAAAAACAGGCAATGAAACAGAAAATGATACCCATAAGGTATTATTAAAACTACAAGTCTTATCTTTTCTGCAAGGAGATATAGTTGGATGAGGAGTGACAACACTCAACTCCTGAATCAAGGAACGAGGTATTTTATAACAGTTCCTTAAACAATTAGACAATTGGGCCTCTTGAAAATGTCTCAAATGAGCTTGCTCAAAACAAGCAGAACAGTACCATATCTTCAGCTGTTCATCACTGAACACCTCTGGCAAGTGGTTGTCACGAATATTTTGCAATATTCCAGCCAAATTATGTGTCATGTGTTGTCCAAATGCGTTACACACAATCTCTTTCCCTATGCTACTGCTCTGAGACAATTCATTGTTCTCCTGAATCAACTGATTTAACTTTATCTCAGTTGAATTCAATAAACTTGCAACCTCATGCATGTTATACACGGTATACCTTCCTTCTCTAGCTAATCCTTCCAAGCCCTGAAAAGTAGGTTGGAAAATTGAGTGTGCTTCTTCCCGTACAATAAAATCTATGTGTTTTCGTAAGGTGTCAATGTCCCATTTATTCCATATTCCTAAACCTGTACCAATTGCTCCTGAACCAGCTCCCATCCAGGAGAGGACATCTGTGGTACCTCTTTTCTGTCTTTTGTGTTTGCTAGGCTTACGAGCTGATTTCTGGTATAATCTATACTTATTATACATGTATTGCTGGTGAGTAACGATCTCATCAGTCAACAAAACCGAATAAAAATGGCCAATTTTGGTATGTTTACAATATCTAAATTCTTCCATATTCCATAAAGAAAAATTTAATATAACTGGGACATGAATATACGAAACATCACTGATCAGAATTTCATTCGATGGGGATGCAATCAAACCAGTCCGTTCCCTAGGGAAAAGAGTAGGACAAACATCAGTATTATTAACTTCACTTGATCGCAAATTAAAGTCAATGTGTTTCCATACCATTAACTGAAAGTAACAGTTAAAGATCCTTCCTGGGTTGAGCATATCTCCTGGAGCATATGTGATAGTTGCCTCATACCTTCCTGTGTCTTCCTTAGTTACCTGATGTATAGCTAGGTTGTACCTGACATAATGGTCGGTCATATTCTGATTACATCGAGCTCTATTCCTAGTACTAACAAAAGGAAGATCCCCTCTATCTGTTTGCCGGATTAATTCTCCATTAACTGTATGACACACTATCCCAATATGCTCTCCCAAGGGATTGATTTTGGAATCTATCTTTGCCCATTGTATTGCTGGCAATGTGGTGGAATGTACTATGAAAAAGGAAAAATCTACCTTCCCACCTTCCATTACTTCATACAATTTATCCCCACATGAAACTTGGGCCTGAATTGCATCCTGTGACACAATCCGTATTAATTTTCCAATAGGTGGGTTTCCTAATCGAAAGTCAGGTTTTTGAATTTCCAAAGTCTCCCTGTACAACAGTCTCTTCTGTTTAAACTGATGCATAAGACGTACATAAATTTCAAATCTTACTGGGATTACTTCTACATGATGTACAATCAATTTGGGAGGAAAATACGTACAAGTAAATAACAATTTAGGATTTGGTGGTACATCATCTACAACACAAGGAATAGTTTTATCCAGTTCATCTAAAGTCCAAGTTGCCATGTGTTGCGGGGCTGTCCAGTTGGTTCCTTGTGGCCAAAGTACATACCAGTCAATGAAAATCAATTGTCCATCTTCCAAGTTCTTTGGTATTAGCACATTCTGATGAATGTTTAGTTCAAAGTCCTCATCTGCAACATGAGCAAGTTTGGTAACATCATTCTGGCATGCGCACAGATGAGACAGGACAAGCAGAATTTGCAGCTGTGACAGAATTATGGACAGCATCTGCAGGATCTGCAGCATCATCCTGAACTTTCCCTGGCTCGGGAACATCATCTGGGTCAATCAAATCTGGATTAAAATCTGGGTCGTTAGGCTTCTTCTGCAGGACCTGTGAATGAACTCTTTGATACAATTTCAACTGGTTAGCATGATAAACCTTGTCTACGGGTCCTCTCCTTCCTGGAATCCTGATTTTATATACTGCAGGACTAATTCTGTCAATTATGCGATATGGGCCACACCATCTTCTACACAGATTGTGATCAGGAAAAGCAAACTTAAGTAACATAACTTTGTCACCTTCCTTCCATGTGTTCTCTCGCTGCTTCTGCTCAAAGTAGGCAATTGCCTTTCTTTGTGATTTCCCCAATTTCTCTGCTACTTGCAGGTGTGTTTGCCTAAGGTGCTCTTTTAGCTCCTGCAAATAGCGATCCAATCTGATAATTTCAGTCTGAATGCCACTGGTTTGCCACAGCAAATGCTCAGGCAGACGCATACGCCTTCCAGTCATGATTTCAAAAGGCGATTGGCCTGTAACCCCCGAAGGAGTTGCTCTCAGGGCCATCAGAATGTATGGGATTAACAGGTCCCAATTCTTACCATTGGCCTCAACCAGCTTCTTCAGCATTAGTTTAATGGTTCGATTACACCTTTCTACAGCCCCTGAAGATTGTGGTCTGTATGGAATGTGTAGATGTTGCTTTACTCCCAACAGGGTCAAGCAAGATCTCATTAGCTTACCCGTGAAATGTGAACCTTGGTCACATTCGATGTGAGCTGGAAGTCCCCAACGAGAGAAGACTTGTGCCACTAGAGTCTTGGCGGTGGCCTGGGCAGTGTTGTGTTTAACCGGAAAGGCCTCCGTCCATTTGCTGAACAAATCGATAATCACAAGAAGATATTGATTGCCTCTAGCGGTATAAGGAAGAGGTCCTACAAAATCAATCTGCAAGGTTTTCCACGGACCTTCAAAAACACGAGGTCTAAGCGGAGCATTCAATTTCCTGGGTGTTGGATTTGCCTGTGCACAAACAAGACAGTTAGAACAATATTGTGCTACGTCATCGGCAACCGTGGGCCACCATCCTACCTGGGTCACTCTCTGCATTGTTTTCTCTACTGCAAAGTGTCCTCCAGTAGGTGAATCATGTACCATATATAACAGATCATGTTGAACATGCTGTGGTACTACCCATACAGGGAACTCATGTCCTGTGTAGAGTAACACTCCATCCTGAACCTGTAACAGATGGTTATACTTCTGCAATTCCCCCCCTTGTGACTTAAGGAATTTACAAATCTCTGGATCTCTAGCCTGTAGAGATTTTAGATCAATAGGGGGAACCTCTATGGCACATATGTCGTCCAAAACACAAGCGGCCTGAGAAAAAGGTTCTAGTTCAGCAGGGTATTTCGGTGTCCACTCAGGACCTTCCCTAGCCCCTTGCTTTGCCAAAGCATCAGCCTGTGAATTGTAATGTGAAAATGGAGAACCTCGTGTGTGACTTTTCACTTTTAAGACGTGAGGTTTCGATGGTAGATCCCATTCAAGTGCCAATTTGTGTATGTATTTCAGTAACTTCTCATATTTAAGAGGATCACCAGTAGATGACTTGAAACCATGTCTCTCCCAAACTGGAAGGAATTCTGTAAGGGAAGCACATACCCATGCACTGTCGGTGCAAATGACCACTGGGTCAATACCTGGGAACTTGCCTTTGGCACACAGCTCTAATGCACATGCAACAGCAGCCAACTCAGCATACTGAGCAGAATGAGGAGTGCATGAAAACACAAAACTTGTTGGAAGACCTTCAGGAGGCACCACATAGATGCCAAAACCAGTAAAACGCACTCCTTGGTCAAAATAGCTGGAACCATCGACAAAAATCAACAGGCCTTCTACATCCCCCCCTGATTTTTGGAGAACAAAAACTGGAGTCAAAGAAGAAGGGGACAACGAAGGGCATGGACAATCATGAGGCACGCCGTCGTACAGCAAGCCTGCCGGTAAAGGGGATGGGCGTTTGAGTGGTAGAACAGTAATGTCACGCCCTTGCAAAAGCAAAGTCCAATGTGCCAGTCGAGTGTTTGAAACCTCCCCCCCTTTGACCTTATCAGAAAGGAGATATCGAATGGGTGTGTGTTCTGTATGCAGAATGATAGGATCCAAGCCTATGATGTATGCAAATGTCTGCAATGCCCAGCTGATAGCAAGTAAATGCTTCATGCAAAGTGTGAATCTTTCCTCTACTGTACTTAGACGTTTAGAGGCATAGGCAACTGGTCTCAGTCTATTCTGTCTCTCTTGTGAAAGAACAGCTGCCATACTGGTGTTCTGGGCTGCCACTTCAAGATGAAATGGTGATTGTGGGTCTGGAGTAATCAGCACTGGGGCTGACATGAGTGCTTGTTTCAGGATAGTGACTGCCTCTGTTTGTTCCTCAGTCCAGTTCCATGGAACATCCTTCTTAAGTAACCGGTAAAGTGGTTCTGAAATAGAAGCAAAGTTAGGGATGTGGCTTCGATGGTATCCCAGGCTTCCTAGTAAATTACGGAGAGAAGGAATGTTAGTAGGTAAAGGGAGGTGCTGTATGGTTTCCACCTTCTGTTGATCTGGGCTACGACCATCTCCGCTGAGAGTGATTCCCAAGAAATTCACCTTTGCCTGTAACAAATGTAATTTAGTAGGGTTAACTTTCAATCCTGCTGTGTGCAGGAGCTGGAAAAGCTCATCCAATCTTTGCAGATGTTCTTCCTTCGTGACTGTCGCCAAACAGATGTCATCTATATAGACAAAAAGAACTGAATGGTTTGAAAAGGCTTCTAGAGCCTTAGTAATGTGATGGTGGAACATAGAAGGACTAATGGATAATCCTTGTGGAAGAACTGTAAAGCAGTACTGGATCCCATCAAATGTGAAAGCTGTTTTGTACTGACACTCCGGTGTGAGTTGAATTGAAAAGAAAGCATTAGACAGATCAATGGTACTGAACCATTGTGCCCTGTAATCAAAAGCTTTGACTAAATCCGGTGTTTTAGGAACTGTTGGTGCACAAGTGCGAATTGTCTTATTAAGTCTTCTGTAATCAACAGTGAGTCTCCATTCTCCATTTGGCTTTTTAACAGGCCAAATTGGACTATTTACAGTGGAAGTACATTCCCGCAGTACCCCTAAGGAACACAAGGTGTCAATAGTGTCCTTGACATACGGTTTAGAGACATCTGGAATGGGGTATTGTCTCTGAGGGGTCGGGTCAAGTCCCTGTATCTCAACTAACTCAGCCATTTTTCCACAGTCATTTTTGTGTGTAGCAAACACATCACTGTGTTTCACCACTAGGGCCTGTAAGTCAGCTTGAAAGGCATGATTTTCATAGACAACTGACCAATTGTACTTTTGATCAGGAGGAACTGAAACTTCTGCTATTTCAAAAGCAGGAATATGCACTGGGACATCCTTTGCATTTGTTACATACAGCAAATTGTTTTTCATATCAATCATGCAGCCGTTAGTAGCCAAGAAATCACTTCCCAACAAACTCTGAGATCTGGGCAAATTGATTAACATGAATTGATGTGTGGCTGTCAATCTTCCCTCACCTAGGTTAACAGGTAAAGGAACAGAAAGATACCCAACAAGTCTTTGTCCCCCCACTGCATTTGCATGTTTTAGCTTACCTGAAGAGAAATCTGAAATTGCAGGGTCATCCTCATGAATCAAGCTGAAAGTTGCTCCGGTATCTACTAGAAAATGAATTTGGCGACCCCCAACTAATGCATCTAACCAGGGGCGACCATCATCAACAGTGAACTCTGAAACAATCTTACAGGAGGGGTTTTCCTGGCGTCATTCGGAATGTCTGTCTGCTGGCCCAACCCACTGTGGCCAGTCCTCCTCATAACAAGGAGTTAATTCCATGTCCTCCTCCGGATACCAACAATCATAGTTCTCATCATCAAACCTCCCCTGAAACACGTCACATTCCCTATCTGGGGATAAGGTTGCAACCTGTGCTGCTGGTGGTGATGGTCTATTCCCAACAGGCATTGGCATTGGTCTTATTCTAAGGGTTGCCTGTATGTCCCGCAGGACATTTTCCATGCGACCTATGCGTGCTTCCATTCCCAAAAAGGAAGTCTGAGGGTAAAAGGTGTTTGAATTACGATAGGGTGGATAGTACCCTGATCCAGGTCGTGCAGCCGGTTGTCTGTAGTTAAAGTCAGTATAGTATGGTCTAGTGAAAGCCCCACCCTGTTGGTAACTTCCTCTATTCATACCATCTCCGGGGTATTTACCTCTGAAGCAGGAACCCCCTCTCTGTTCCCTATTACTGTTCTGCATTTCCGGTGGAGGATATTGTGGGGGAAGAGGTGGACCTTCTATTTTAGTAACATTGGGACATCCTGGCTGGTCAGACTGTAAGGCTGACGCCAATTGTAAGGCTGACACCATTCCATGTGGCTTAGTTTTGAATTTTGCCTTTTTATTCTGCTTGGGCGAATGCCTAGGGCTTGATTTAGGAGACCCCTGTGACCTGGCCACGTCAGGTGAACGGTTGAAATAGGCTTTTGTTAACAACTTTAGGACCTGAGGGATAGTAGTATTATTGGTGACATGCATGTGAACAGCATTTTTTACATTTGTTAGAGAATTATTCACAAGCAATTGAATGTATTTGGAATCTGCTTCAAGACCTAAAGCTTTTTATTTAGCATACAACTGAAGATGAAAATCTCTGGGTGTTTGACTGTTTTGTTGCAGGTAGTTTGTGACAGATTTAATACCCTGTCCCCGCGTCTGCAGCTTAGCTATTTTTGAAACCACTTCCTTTAACGTTTTCTGGGTGTTAGCATCCCTAAATTCCTCTGGGAGTTCTTGGAGCAAGGTGGGCTCCAAGGTGTAGAGGAATACAGGCAATATATTCTTAGCCTTATTAGTATAGTACTTTATAGCTGTGACCACTTTGTTAGCATGCAGATTAATAGGAACTCCCTTTTTCATTTTTTTTATTCAGCCAGCATAAGTACACAGGGTTTTTATATTAGAGATTGCAGCTACCTGATTCAAAGAATTACTATTTATGTTACCTGCATTTCCTCCTGTAGATCCTCCCTCACTAAGATGTACTTCACTATTTAAATTTTTGTTTAAATTGACAACATTTTTTGGGTTTTTTTGGCTCGCAGCGAGTTCTGCCTTTAGCCAGCTGTGTACTTCATCTGCCTGAGAGATTTTTAATGCTACCGTAGAAGCCGGAAAACTTAAACTTCCGCGTCTACCAGCTCCATTGTCTGCGTCCTGCAAGCTAAAACCAACAGGCATGTCCGATGGACATGGTTCCTGGGTTTCCAGTGGGACTTGCCAACTTCCATGAATAATGGGGGTTTTGGGTTTCGCCCCCCCTACACACTCAGACAAACTTTGTTCTATTTGTTTTGCAGTAGGCACAATGGGTACAGAAGTTGAATCTAGCATTGCTTCCTGTTTTGCTTCCTTTGGCACTGGAGATGACGTCGTCGCCTTACATGCTTTGGGAAGATTAACTTTTTTTGCTGCCTTTGGTGGATTAACCACAGCTATTTGCCTCTTCTGCCTTTTCTCTGGAGGCTGCTTTTTTTTGGAACCTACAGTGTTTGGGGGTAGCTCCTCTCCAGAAACATTTAGCTTCCTGAATTTTCGTGACAGTTTTGCCTCAAAACTTTTCAAGTGCATAGTACTGGATGCATGACTATCGCTCATTTCCGAATTTCTTCCTTCCTGTTCAATCATGTTTTTAATGATTTGAACTAATTTTTTGTTTTGTTTCCTCATGCTGACATACCATTTTTTGAAATTTACGTGCCTTTTTTGTTCAGCCTTGAACCTGATTCTTATAGAAGTTTGCCTGGTTTTGAACCTGCAAACCACGGTGGTTTAATTTTGTTAAAGACTTCTTCATTACCCCATTTCGCCTTTGAAGCTCAACATTCGCAGATTTAAACCTCTGAATTTTCTCACATTTTTCGGCCAACTGCTTAGTCAATTTATTAACAGCACTGATTTTTGTTACAAGCTTCTGTTTAAATGCTCGATTGCACCATTGAAGGCACTTTACAGCCATATAAGTTTTTACAGAATTTGACTTGTTTTTAGCGCCTTTTAGAAAAACTTCACTGATGACTACCTGCGGATTCTTGTGTATTTCTAGACTCCCCATTGCTGGGAAAAATGGCCCTTTTTTTTTAATCAATGTTTTACAATACTGTGACAAGGCAGCCGCCTCGGGAACTTCCCACTCCTGTGTTTTGGCACTCATCCTAAATGCCATGGTAACACACTTTTGGGAGTCCTCCAAAAACCGCCCCTTATTTTTTACAGCCTGGTCAGCTGGAAGCTGTCCAACGGAGAAAGGAAAAAAAAAAAAAAAAAAAAAAAAAAAAAAAAAAAAAAAAAAAAAAAACTGGTAAGAGGTGACTTCCTCTTTTTTACTGACTGCAGCCGCCTGTCAGCAAATTGTGAACTGTGCCCTGGACTGAGACTGAGAGATTTTGTTTTTTAATCAGTTTGGGAGAGCCTATTCTTAGACTCTCATCAATTAATGAATTTTAATCAATTACTGACTCTTCTATTTTGAAAATTTTGCGTTACGGAATTTCCTCCGATCCGGAGATAACCTTGGGTGAACTACTCCCGTGTTCCTTGTGGATTCAAGAAGGAACGGTTTTTTAAGCCAAAACAAAACGCAATAGGCGGGCTGCGTAACACGCAATTACGACTTACATTTCCTAGTTTAAATGATTTGATTTTTGATTATTAAACTGCCTAACTCTTGGTTATGGACTCACGTTTTCCCGTTATTGAAATCTCCTGGCCATTATTTAGACAAACACAAACATGAGAGAGAGAAGAAAATTGTTTTGACTGCTCTGCACTGTGCCCAAGTTTAAAAGCGTCTTCTTGGCTGTTCAAAAGCTAGTGGAGCTGCAAATTGGAGCCTAGGGGCTTTAGCTGGGTGAACTTTCGCTAGTAGCTCATACACAACGCAGACCAGTAGGACTAAAGCTACAGAAAGCCCCAGGATTATTAGCATAAAGACCAGGATGGACATGGACGACAACAGCATTAGGAATTTTTAAATGTTTTTTTTGGTGAATTTTCCAAGGAAATAAAATTTTTTCTTAAAGGAATCCCAGCGGTGCCTCCAATTGTTGGCTGCAGGATTATTAATTAACTTTTATGTTGGAGACTCTAATTTTTTGTTTTAGGATCTTATTTATTTATTCCTGCTGGGTTTTTCTGTTGGCCAACACTAATTCAAAAACATTGACTGAGTCAAATTAGTTGAATAATCAGCTGTTTTATTAGAAGTAAGTGCCCAATAAAAATACAAGCAAAACTTTACTGTGCCGTGTGTAATAATAAAAATAAATGAAATTATTAACAGAAATACATACAATCTTACAGGCCAAAACCTTGCATATAAAGCATAAAAGTATTTTAAAACACTATTGGGCCTAGGTCTATAAAAAATGCTGGGGGTTCTGTGCATATTTGAATTACACATATAATTACCTATGCTTCAGCAAACCAGCTTTTAAAGTGAATAGGGAGTTAATCAATCAATAAAAAAAAAAGTAAAAATCAAGAAAGTGAAGTGATGTAAAAAGGTAAAAAAAGAAGTGACTATTGCCACCTGGTCCACTATTTTTATTACCTTTGATTTCCTCCCCTTATTCACCCAGAAAACTTACGTGTTTCAATAATAATCTACTAATCATAAAAGCCACTAACCAATCACAGGACGTGAATGGTCCACGTTCCATGAACATGTCATGGAACATTACTCAAATGTTGCTTCAACATGTTTACATCTTGCGGTGGGCTAGTTTTCCTGCCATCAAGCTTTATCATCATAAAAAGTATGATCTCCACCTCTATTTCTTAATCCTAGGCCTCTCTGTCTCTAACGTTCTTTCCTGTTGTTTACCCGAATGTTAACCCACTTTCACCACCTTCAACTGCCTTAAGGTAACCTGTCTCTCTCTTGTGACTTGAATGTTGCCTAGTTAACTTTTGCCCTGCATTTACTAAAAACTTCAAATGCTAATAGCTTTCAGTAAATCATATATATATATATATATATATATATATATATATATATATATATATAT
>QEPC01001425.1:1535269-1578032 GCA_003113815.1 Sphenodon punctatus | reverse complement strand
GGGGGGCTGGGAGTCAGGGCTCATGGGTTCCCTGGGAGGGGGAGAGGGGAGTGGGGGTGGTTTAGAGCAGGGAGGCTGGGAGTCAGGGCTCCAGGGTTCCCTGGGACCCCCCCTACTCTAACCCACTAGCCCCCCACTCCCCTCCCACTGGGAGCAGGGGCCCGAGGGCCTGGGAACCAGGACTCCTGGGTTCACTGGGAGGGGAGTCGGGGCTAGTGGGTTAGAGCAGGGGGTGCTGGGAGCCAAGGCTCCTGGGTTCACCAGGAGGGGAGTGGGGGCTAGTGGGTTAGAGCAGGCAGTGCTGGGAGCCAGGGATTCTGGGTTCTTGATGGAGGGGAGTGGGGGCTAGTGGGTTAGTGCAGGGGGGACTGTGTGGTAAAATGGAGGTTTGGAAATCCTGAGAGAAATGTCACTGCAAGTTATGCAATTTCAGTTGTGTTCAAAATGCTGGAAATGGGATGTGCATGGTAAATTGAACTCAGGCTGTGACTGGGGTGCTTTACAAGGAAATCTATAAATCCAAAACACAGGGATTCATCCTTCAAGGATGGGTCCCTGTGTTTTGGGTTTATAAGTTATTTATTTTAAGCTTGATGTGCATGTAGACTGTGTTTTCTTCCATCTGATGTTAACTCCTTGCTGCTGGGTTATGTCATGCCACTGGCCTACCGTCCCCCTGGCTCCGCCCCTAGGCCTGCTGGCCTTACTACCCCAGTGCCCCACCAACATCAAAACCGACCAGCTGCCCCTGCCCCAGTCTCTCTGTCCCCACAACACCATCCCTCCCTCCCAAAACCCCCCCAGTCTCTGCCTCCACAACACCCCCCCAAAATCCCCCCCATTCCCCAGTCTAGTCTCTGCCCCTTGGCCCCTGCCCGGAAGGGACCAAGGGGAGAAACTAGAGCCCCCTCCCCGCGTTTACTCACCAGGGAAGCAGCAGGCAGGCATGGGTCACCAGGCAGTTCGCTTCAGCGTTCAGTGGAAGTACTCAGATGAGATGTGCTGCGGCGCGTATGCTCAACTGAGTCAGTTCAAGCATGCGCACTGCAGCACATCTCGCCGAGCGCCTCCACTGAACGCCCAAAGTGAGACTTTACATTGAGCTCATAGGGCTCAATGCAAAGCTGCCACTCATGGGAAATTTTATTTCTCAGCGGTGCACTTGGACTGAGCACTCAGCCACCCGGTGCACATTCAGTCCAAGTTTTTTGTCCCTTATGGGACTCACTCACTCCAGAAGACAGAATGCTCACTGACTGAGCGCTCTGCCAGTTGAAATGGACATCGGCGCCGCTCTGCATCTGACTGCTTGGCAAGCCGAGCAGTCAGACGCAGTGCGGTGCTCCAATGTGAATTTCAGCCGGCCGGCAGACAGATCTCTCAGTCAGTGTGAGCGCTCTGTCTTCTGGAGTGAGTCCCACTCCCACCCGGGTGGGGGGGGGGAGGGGAAGAGGGGGGGCACTGCCCCAGGCACCCTCAGTCCAGCACCGCCACTGAACTAAGGTTCACTAGGACATGAGCTGTCTCACCTGAGATATTGCACTTGGGGTGAAATGAAGGGGTACAGTCACATGAGCTCCAGAAAGCCTGATCCCCAGGATGCCCCATGACAGGCACGTGCAGTCACCACACTGCAGGGCCAGAACAGGGCAGATGCAGGCAGGGCACAGGGAAGCTGGATGGAACACTATTGGAACTCCTACCATTGTGTGGGGTGGGCTGAGGCATCTGCCACACAAGCACATGCCCTGACCACTATCCTGCTCCCAGCTAGGACATGGCCATGCGGGACTGGAGCTAGTGGACACTGCTCAAAGCTCCACAGTGAATTTTGTTGCACAGTGGGGCAGACAGCAACTGGGCACATGAGCTACTGCACCTTGGGCAACCTTACTCCATTTTGGGTAAGGTTGCTACGTACTACGTGTTTGGCCTTTTTCCGGGGATGCAACACATACCAGCCAGCTCCTGTGCTGCCGTGAGAAGAATATCTGGTGGTTGCCAAGCACACAATACACTGCATCATGTGGTAAGGCTGCCTGGAGTGTGCTAAGGCTGCCCTAGGCATAGATACATCATGTGGCTTTACCTAAAGTAGTTTTTTTATGCTAAAAAAACAGGAAATGTATTTTTACTACGGGTGGTCTTACAGAGGGAACTGCGGTTCAGTTCTGCTTGAGGTTCTGATCCTGCAATTTCTGGATTTAAATACTGATCCACATTACACATCTGTATTTAAAAATCAAATAAAAACCTTTAATAGCCATAAAATAAATCACTGTGCCTGTGGAAAATGACCACTGGACCATTCTGCATGTGTGTGCCCTCTTCCAAAATGGTGGGGCAAGTATCACTGTCTTTTTTGAAAAGGGCAGCTGGTTTGTGCATATGCAGTGACCATTTTGCACATGTTCAGACCAGCTACCCTTTCCCAAAATGGTGGCAATGCAGCTACCACCATTTTGAGAGAGGGTGCGCAGAATGGTCCAGCAATCATTTTGCACGTGTAGTGGTTTGGTTTTTTTTTTTTTTTTTTAAAGAAAATAAATTTTAAACCGTAACTGGCTTTTTGGCATAGTTTCAGTTCAATATGGATTGATCTGCAAGGACTTCTTACGAGCACTTATGGATCAGTCCAAATCCATTAGCTCTTCCCTAATTTTTACACATAAAATTAAAGGAGACTAAGGTAGTGAAGGTTCATTTGATGGGTACTCCTGATGAGAAAAAGCTTCCCTCCATATAAAACTTCTCCACAACATGAATAAACGCTGCAGGATTGCAGCAAATCATAAAGTAAGAAGTAGCTGCAAAATCCGATAAAGCTGCATCTATACACAACTTGTCAAGCAAAAAGTGTTCACACATAGGCATACAAGTTTTGCACTTTAAAATAGGATGAGCAAATACTAGAGCCACAAAGCCTAGAGAAAAATCAAAGCAACACACACCAACATCATCTAAATCTGCATTTTATTTTTTTAAATTCCTTTAAATCCCTAAATGCTTTATCTCATAGCAACCGCTAGAACCAACTTAATAAGCAGCAAGAAAGAAATCTTTTACAAAACCACAAGGGTGTCCCAATCTAGCATTAAAGATACAGGGGGCAAAGCTCAAAGTAACATTTGACTTTCATGAGAGACCATACACAGTAGGGGCAAGATCCTACAGTTACCAAGTCTCTGAAAATAGCCTTGCAGCCTCCTTTAGAAATCTGATTGGACCTGGAATTTCCTGCAGTTGAGATTCAAGAAACAAAATTGCACTTTAAAAAATACTAGCTTTGTGGGTACAAACACCCACCCTATGCCCATTAGCAAGAGGCAAAGCATTATGCACATCAACACCCTCCCCTCTTCTCTCTCTGCTCCAGTCCCTGCTCCACTTGCAAAAACCCACCCACGAACCCATTGACTCACCTCTGAAACTCTGCTACAGCAAAGATTCCTGTGTCATATCGCCTCAGGGGAGCTTCCCCACTAAAAAGCAAGCAACCTGGCTTCCTGCCTGTAACATGGTGGCTTGCGGCTCCCCCCTGTGAATGGCTGCTTGAAGCAAGTTCAGGCAAGCATGAAGCAAGTCCCACCCCTGGCAGCCCTATTCTCTGCTGCCATTGGCTAGGGGTGATATGAATTTCACCCCCAATATTACTCTCATTGGCTGGATTCCACCATAGAAACCCAGGATGAGGGACTCTAGCCTTACCTGTAACCTCTCCCCTAAACTGAACAGAGCATGTACCATTCAGGCAGCCAGTTTTTACCTCAGACATGCTCAAAGAAGTTCAAGAGTGAGGCAGAGCAGCTGCTGCTAGATTGCTCCTAGTCCAGTCCCTCCCTTATAGCTTCCTGTGATGGACTGAAGGCTTGAAGCAGACTGGTGAATCTGTTTATATGAATCTTTAACCTAGTTCCTTAGGCAGTTGTCTAATTTGAAACTGCTGTTGTGCATTGATTACAGTGGGCATTTTTACACACACCTTCAAGTGCTGGTCTTTCAATCTTCTGGGTTTAAAAGTCCACAAGTAAGTTCCGGATGCATTTTTCACATAAACACACACTGCCCTGAGGCAGTTCCTGGATGCATTCTTCACACAAACGCTGCCCTGAGGCAGTCTAAAGTAGCCACAGCTGTAGATGTAGATGTGAGGGGCTGCCATGGAAACCAAGTAACCACAGCTCCCTAGAGCAAAGCAGTTTATCAGGAGAACTTTTTACACACAAAGGTTCTGGGAGAAGTTCTATGCAGAAGTTCAAAGACCCAGATGTTTAAGATCTGGGTGAGTAATTTAGACACACAGAAAGTTCAGAATGTAACAGCAAACATACAGGAGAAATGTGTGTGTAAACACACCCTATGTTCTTCCTGGAATGCTGATGAAATACAGATTCCTCTTGCAATGGAGTTTAGTGTGTGTGCCTGTCTCTAAGCTGGAGTCACCTATAATAATCAGCAATACATTATACTTCCCTGCAGCAGCCACAGATTTAGTGGGGCACTGGCAGAACCCATTTGGCCATATGGAGGAGCTTTCACTGTGTTAGTGCCACAATGAAAAGTGGATTTTGCATTAGTGGATATTATTTGTATTTTCAGATAGTCCTACAAATATCTGAATATTCTCAGCTGAGATGGATATTTGTATACACATGGTTTTGGTTTTCAGCTGCTCTGTTATTCACTTTTGTTGGTTATTCATTTACTATGTATGCACAAATAAATAACGTAACTGAATAACCCCTCCCACTCAAAAAAGACTAAAACTTAAAATGAAGTGAAGATGAACCCAAACAATAGACATCATGCAGTTGGCAGATATGGCTTATATCGAGCAAAATCAACAGAGTTGATATTCGCTATGGATGTTTATTTCAGCACTACATGAAGTCATGCCAGTCATCTTGGCCCCTTTCAAATGGGCCGTGGTGGGTGGGGGGATGGGTGTGTGGCCATGGTGGGTGGAGGTGGGTGTGCACCTGTTCCCACAGGCGGACACCCATCTCCATGCACGGAGCAGCTGACATTGGTGCCTGTTGCTCTGTGTGTGGGTGATGGGGGGAGATGGGGGGAGCGCGGGAGCGCACATGCACTCCCACCCGCCATGGGCACCATTCCCATGGGTGCCCATCCATCCCCCACACACCATGGGCGTGTTCACACAGGCGCCACCACAACCACAGACATGGGGGAGAGGGGGGCGCCCATGTGAAAAGCGCCCTTTTCTGTTCCCTGAGCAATTGAGTTACACTTTTCTGAAATTTGTTTAACCTGTTAATATTATTAATCATTTAAGCAGAGCTTTCAGTATTCAAAGTAATTTATACTACTTACTTAGTTCAACCTCATCACAACCACTGCGGCCCTTCCCATTTTACTGTTGGGTAACTGAGGCTAAGAGAGAGTGACTTGGCCAAGGCTAAAGTCCTGGTCTCCCAGGGCGATGACCAGCTCCTTATCCAGTAGGCTGTACTGTCTCTCTGGTATCACACAAGCTGACTATCTCAGGCAGAGAATTTGTGAACTAACACACTGAGAACTAGTTTGGTGCACACCACAAACCCCCTTGTGAGCTTCATATGAAGAGTTCATAAACATGACCGGGGGAAAAAAAATTAATTTGTGGCTGCCAATTCAGGAAATTGGTTGGAGTCAGACTTTACTCCATTTGTTGCAACTCTAATTATAAGTTTCACACTTCTCAGTACCTTTCATCCAAAAATATCTAACCTCTTTATGAAAAGTTGACAAGGCTTTATAAGATGCCTGTGAAGCAGAGTTTTTGCATTTGTCCATTTCACAAATGAATAGGAAACACAGAGAGGTGATTCAGTAGAACAAACAACCAAGGGAGCCTGGTTTCAAGGCAGTTTTTCAAATATTTGCAATCAGAATCCACAAAGACACTTATGTTCATCATATTAGAGTAAAATAATGATTAGTCTAAGGGTGTTGTTAGGCAAGGCACTACGTGCATGGGAGGGCAATAAACCCTGCGATTTACCTGCACGTATAAATTACTTTCCTGCGAGTCTTGTGGAAATGTCTGAGAGTTAATGCGCATTCATAAACCCTAATGTGCATTTGAAAACTCCCATGAGACTCATGTGAAATGCTCATCATACATGTCTAAAAATGCCCTGACAGGAATGTGCAGCAGCAACACTGTTCGTTTTTGTTACCTGTTTTGTTCTTACTTGCAAAATCTTGTTCGTTTTCAGGGGGCTTCGCAACCATGTTCTACAATTTTAGTTATTTTTCATTTTCTTTTTTAAAAAATTAAAGAAGTCATTGTGTGGCAGCCTGTCGGGGCTGCTGCCCTTTTAAGAACAGTGGGTGCCAGGCAGGTGATGCTGGCATGGGGTGTGGCAAAGCTAGCCCTATAGCTAAGAGACCAGCGTGAGACTGAGGGCATTTTCACACAAAACACTCTCCACCCACTACGCACCCACCCACCATACATGTTGCAGGGCTGCAGTGTTGCCCTATGGGTGCCCTGTAATGTGGATAGTGAATGAATGAATTTATTATTAGTGTTTAAGACCCTTTTCAAATGGGCTGTGGTGGGCCAGTGTGCACCGGCAGTGAGTGGAGGTGGTTCTGCACCCATTCCCATGGGCACACACTCATCTCCATGCACAGAGCAAGTGGCATTGGCTCCAGTTACTATATGCATGGGTGATGGGTTGAGGTTGGTGAAGATGGGTGGAGCACGGGATCGCATATGCACCCCCATCCACCACCAGTGGTGTTCCCATGGGCACTGTAAAGGAAAAATGCAGAAAGGGGCTCTGGGAAGAAAGAACAGAAAGGGACTCTGGGAAGAGCAGAAGTATAGAAAGAGCTTTGCTTGCAGAAAAGTAACAGACTAAGAAAGAACTGAGCAGCTGGATGGCCTTGACGGCAGGAAACTGAGATAAGGAAAGAACAGGATGTGGCCAGGAGGAGGAACAGAGCTCGCTCAAGAAAAGATAGTCTAGTCTGGGGATGCAACGTATAACCTTGCTTTGATTAGACAAAGGAATAGTAGAAAATGATGTATAGCTAGTGGAAAAACACAGCTTTAGGATTTTATTGCGCATGTGTGCTTCATGCCTTTGTCCTTTCTGTATAAAAAGCTTTGGGGGCAGTCCCAAAGCAGCTCTCCTTTGCAGAGTCTGCTAACGCGTTAGCACTCAATAAACTGGATTACATTTTACCCTGACTCTGTGTACTGCCTCGAATTGGTGAGCCCACCCGAACCCAGTGGATTAAAGGAAAAAATCCACAACAGCACCCCACACACACCGCTGGGGGTAACCAATGGTGTTCCTATGCACACATGTGCAGGGGAGGGGGGGGATGGACCCATTTGAAAACAGCCTATGTCCTTAGACCATAACACATCTTTAAACAAAATAAAAACTTTAAACGATAATAAAAACAAGTCATCATCAGTACATACAAAAAGATCCCTAATAAAAGGTTAAACGTTAAATCCCTACATCAACTATATAGTCAACCAAATTATTTTCAACAAAGGCTTTCCTTTCTTTAGCTGCTTTCCAAGCAAATAATGCAACTTCTTTAGTGATCTTCATATTAGTACCTTCAAGGGCATTCATATTAGTACCTTCAAGGGCAAATCAATTTAAACTGCATAGGCCAGTTCATTGTAAACTTAAGTAAAGAGGAAAGATATAAGGCTCACAAAGAATTAATAGTAATATAGTAATAGCAATAGTAAATTTTATTACATAGCTATCAGCTATCGTAAAAAGGAATACATACACACGTAACATCGAAACACGACTATCGCCCCTGGAAGCACACACACGTGCCAACGTTTGAGTATATCCCATATACAAAACTGCTGATACTGCGTATCTGTTTTACATCCTAATTATAGAGCTAGATCCCATGCGTGCACATGATCTCAACCAGTTGACGGGCACAAGGGGAAAAGAGATGTACCTAGTTCCCGCTAGGCAAAATTCCCCCCAATCTATACCCCACTGTAAAATTCAGAGGGAAGATAATTCCCTCAAACCCTGATTAGCCCTCTAAAGGGGCACTATCCATACTTAAGGGGCAGCAAATAAATCATCCAGGCTAAGTAATGGGCATAAAAATCCCATAACCTGGGCTTTCTGATCAGCATTCTTAAACTTTAGGACCTGCGATAGAAACTTAGCAACACTAACTGTTACTTTGGGATCCTGATCCATTAAAAGAGGCACCACCACCTCTGGGGGGTGGAGGTGGCCTGAAATAGAATGAAGAGAGAAAAAGGAAATGGGACAGGACACTGACCTTTTAAGAGCAGACAGCCTGGAGAGCTGGCCACACTGATATATAAGAGGAAGGAAGCCAGAGAGGGTTTCAGTCTGGAGCTGAATGGGCAACATCTGCGGAGAACCTTCAGCAGGGGAGGTATTCATATTCTGTACTGAAGCCCTGCTGGGAGAGAAGCTGTGGAAGGAACCCTGAGGAGACTGCTGTCCAGGGTCCTGAAGATGAGTCTGCTTCTGGCTACAGAAAGAGAAGGCGCTCCAGCCTGCATCCCTGGGAGTCTGTAAGGCCTAGGACAGTGAGTGACAGGCAGGGGACACTTGCCTGACTGGAACTGGATAGACTATGGGGTTTGTTGGGCTGACTATAGGGACAGAGAGACTGTGCTATGAAGCCACTCTACTGGGGACAGCGACTCTTTACTAATTCCCAACTGGCATGTAATTGTTGGGCCTGATCCTGCACGGACTTGCAAAGGGCACTGCTACCCTGTTATACCATAGCTGGTGATACTGCTGATAGATTGAAGACTGTGTGTGCTACATATAAAGACTGTTTTGAGCAAAGTCCCCGTTGAACCACATTTATTGGGACTGGATCCTGAAGCAACTTACCCCAGTGAGACAGCACCCTTTTACACACTATGCATGTGTAAAATGGCTGCTGGGGCCATTCTGCACATGCATGGCCTTTCCCAAAATGGTGCTGATGCTGCTGGTACCATTTTGAGAAAGGGTGCAGAATGACCCCAGTGGCAATTTTGCACTGACTCAGTGTTTGTTTTTCCCTTTGTTTTCATCAGGTTTTTGTTACCATGGCCTGATGTTTTCATATTTTCATTACTAAAACAGGTCATCATTTGTGTTGGTAATTTAAAAAATGAAATTATTCTGCACACCTCTACACCCTAATTGTGATTCTCACAGGAGTTTCCTGTGTGGATATGACATTGCATTGCAATGCTGTGATCCCCAGCACTGCTGCCTTCGTCGTGGGAGAGTAAAAAGTTTCATGCCCTATCTCAAATCAGGAGCTACTCTTCATGTAAGAGGATGTTCAAAGAAATTAAAATGTAGCAAGCTCAAAACTTGTCAATAGATTACTTTCTTGCAGAATATCTATTAGACTGTGAAACTCTCTGCTGCGGGATATGACTGAGGTCAAGAATTTAGTAGTCATCAAATGGGCCTGAACTTCCAGAACCGATTCTAACTATAGACCTAGGCAGAGAAGAACCTTTCATGATGCTTGTCCAGCTCCATCTCAGAAGCCCTGCATAACCAGGACTACAAGCACTTAAGCACTTCCTTCTCAAGAGTTAAAACTGGCTTGCACATTAAGACAAACATTATAGGGGAGTACTGTAACAGTACCACATGGTAAAACCTACCATAACGTATGATAAAAATCAGCTAGAAGCCATAAATCTACTCTCTGTTGTGATTGCATTCTCCGTAAGATAGGGATAATTTATATTTTTGGTGAAAAAATGGTAAGGTGTCTGAAAAAACTACCAACCTACTACTAATGGTAGTTATTTTTAAAAAAAAGAAAGAAAAAAAAGGGAGGGGGAGGAGAGCCAGTAACTTCACAAGGCCATTTAAACAGGTGTGTGTAAATACATTTCCAATAACTCATTCTGTCAACATGCACAATTTTGCATTACCAGGAAGTATTCATAGATGGCATCCCCAAGGCTGACAGATCCATTTTCTTAATTAAATGCACAGACTTTATTTTATAAAGTCTAATTGCTTGAAGAATGAGTGTCAGGTTTCTTTATTCTACTTGTGGCACTGAAAGCATTCCAACTTCCATGTTCGACAAGCAAAGAGGTTAATGGAGCTTTTATAGCAGAGACTTTGTAGCCAACTCACCATAATAATATCTTTTTAAAAAAACCCTCAGATGCAGCACATTTTTACCACTTGAAAGTTTCTGGGATAAGTTACATACAGCTGCCCAAAAGAATGGCATTTAACAGATGGAACAAAAACAAGAAGAAACTATTGCTAGCATTAAACCCAAGTAATTATATTCTTATATTCCTTAGAGCAGGGGTGAGGAACCTCTTCTCCCCCAGTGGCCACTTTGAAAATGAGTACAAGCTCCGACGGCTGCACAGACGTTGGGTATGGTGGTGTGCTCAGAAAGAAGAGAGTCCAAATCATGGATCTGTCCCCTGGTTTTTCATGCCCTTGTCTCTGCTCCTTTACCATGAGCTTAGTCTTGGCTTATTGAGGATGGGAACTAGAACCAGGGGCCAGATCTAGGAACTGGAATGGGGCCAAATAAAAACTAGTCCCTGTGGGAGGTTTCCCACTCCTGCCCTAGAAACATAGCGATCTGAATGCGTTTATATTTGACTAGAGCAACATACTGGGAATGAAGGCTTCTAGGTTCTGATACTCTAGTCTTGACATTGATTTTTGTTACTCTGGTCATGCACCTTATCCTTTGTTTCAAACTGATTTTCTATGGCCATTTTTGCACGGACGCCCCCCTGCTGGGAGTGCGGGTGGGTGTGTGGTGGGCGTCCGTGCAAATGCCATGGTGGTGGCTGGGGGAATGGGTGTGCATCTGTGCAAACAGCATGAGGGTGAGTGGGGAATGCGTGCGTGCTCCTGCGCAACACCCACCTTCACGCATCACCCACTCACGGAGCCATCTGGCAAACCGGAGGAGGCTCTTTAGGTGTAGATGGGTGGAGGTGGGTGTGCTCCCATGGAAAAGGCCGCACACCCACCTCCACCCACTGCCGGCACCCCACTCCCCCACCGCATCAGTGCAAAAACAGCCTACAACATGGGTAGCATTGCTACCTCTCCAGGTTTTGTCCAGAGTCTCCAGATTTTGACCCAGTTTTTCTGGATTCCAGAAGAAGCTCTGATGTCTCCAGGGCAGATGGGCAACCCCAGTAATGCACAAATATTAAGGATTCGAGGGACAGCCACATCAGAAAGAGGGTGGGCCATAGGAACATTCCTATCCATTTCCCAATGATGTTCCAGCCCTATGAAATGTCACAATGCTCCATAAGAGGCAGGGCTAAAACAGAAAAGGGACCAACAACTCCTTTGCCCCAGCTCCCTTTCCAAAGTGGTCCTGCCCCCTGTAGAGCACTGTGATGTCATGACACCCCTTAAGGGGCAGGATTACATCAGAAGGAGATGTGAAAGCCCCCTTGCCCTCCCTCTCCTCCAATATGGCCCTGCCTTTTTGGGGTGAATGCTTGGTAGTGACTTAGACATGGGTCCATAAGATCAATCTTCTCAGATGTTTGTTAGTCTCTATGGGTCAGATATGCACAAGAACTCAGCTTCCACTTATCCAGCACGCTGAGCTCTTCTGGCCAGTAGGCAACTCCACAGCAGCTGCTCTGGCTCAACATCATTGAAAATAAAATCCTTAACTCATTTTGGTGTCTCACTGGAAAATGAACTCTTTGGGAGAAGATATCAGCCTCAGGCCATGAGATTGGGTGCTCAACACTTGGAAATCTGGCCCTCTGTGATCCTCAGATTAAATATGCAATATAAATGGCAAACATTTATTTTAAAAATGTTTTTATTTCACTACTCTTTTACCCTGCACCCTCCTCCTCACAGAGCAGCTCATGGGTGTGTCCAAATCTCAAGTCCCCAGTGACCCAAGTACCATAAGCCATTGCCAGGGACTGTAGCTGACAACTGTAGCATACAATATGCCTAGACTTCTATCACTTGTAAGAAAGTAATATTGCACTAGCTGATAGTACAGGCTCCTGAGGGCTGCACAGAAGTTGGGTGCGGGTATGTGCTCAGAAAAAGGAGGGTCCAGATCATGGATCCAATGCTTTCATTCAGGACTGGTGTTAGGGTCCCATTATTTTGGGGAGTAAGCAGGTATTGGGGGTGGGGAGGGGCAGGAATGTGCAGCCTTGTCAATCCTCACTTCCACTGCTTAACACTGAATCACTTTTAATATGATTAAATACATTGGTGCACTCCAGTCACTCCAGCTCTCTTCTTCCGGCAGATTTTATTATCGGCTCTATGGGTATTTTCAGACGTTACAAGATCACGCTCAACCATGGTGAATTCCCCATGGGGGAGCATGATCCCATAACGTCTGGTCAGTGTTATGCCAGATGTTCACCCTCGTGAATCATGGGGGAGAATCAGATTTACCATGCTTCTGTCCCTCCTCTCCGGAGGAGGAACGGAAGCGTGGTAAATTTGATTCCCCCCCCGTGATTCACGGAGGTGACCACCCGGAGTAACACTGACCAGATGTGACATTGACACACTCAACCACGGGGAATTCCCTGTGGTTGAGCGTGTCAACATCACGTCTGACCGCTGATCATGGCCCAGAATCGGCGACCGTGCTCGCCGCTGATTCCGGGTCATGGTCAATTTCCCGAGGGCGGGCAGGCACAGTGGCCGTATTGGCCACAACGCCCGCCCGTCTCTGGGAGGGCAGGCTGCTGGGGGAGCGTGTGGGGGTGGGGCTGTGCGGCCGCACATAGTGCCGCGCAGCCCTGTCCCCTCCCCAGATTCCCCACCAGGATCAGCCGGCACGTCTGTTGACGTGCCGGTATTGATCCCGGCAGGGAATCAATAGGGTGATTGCGTGATGGGGCGAATGCTGCCCTGTCACGTCTGAAATCACCCTATGATTCTGTTGGTAGGGAATCCTCAGTAGTGGTCAATAAAGCCAGGCCAGTAGAGGCAGAGTAAGACACACTGAGCCTATATTCACATGAGCCTTTTCTCTTGGCTCTTTAATTACCTACCTAGTACTGTTGCACTTTATCATCCTTAATCATCTTTCCTTCAGACGTGTTGCCCAGTCTCCCTCCCCCACATTAAATATTGTCATGCATTATCCTCTGCAAACTGCTAACTATCTCATCATTCTCAGCGACTGTTATCGGGTGCAATCACAAGAATATCTTCTCTAGAATTTTTAATTTCTTGCAGAAGAGTACAATTGTACCTTATCTCTAAGTTATCATGCATTCTTCTGCCTTTGAATTTTGACTCAGGTGGTGCTGCTGCTATGTTAATAATTGGGCTAACAATCACATCTAACAACAGGGTGCTACAAGACTGTCCCAAGTCTCTCAGTGAGGCTAGCAAACTTATATGGTGTCAATTTCACCCCATTTAGGGCTCTTTTAGATGAGTGTGTCGCCGTTGCATAATCCGCTTGCGCGGTATTTCAAGATCCTGCAAGGCAGGATTACACGAGATGGAAACACTGGATCACACACATGGAAGGCAGTCGCACATTGTTTGCTGACCGCAAATTAAATACCTGTCAGTGGGAGACGGGAATGGGAAGGTTCTGCAAGAATCAGGGTACAGGGAAGGCGGGGACTCTCACAACGAGTGGCGTGAGACACGGGCTGCCTGCCTCAATCTACTCGGCACAATGAAGGAGTATAGTATGCCCATCAGGATAGTAATTGGCTGTAAGATCCTACACAAGGTCAGGGCCCTATCATCATTGGGCACCGAGGAAATGGGTACTGGGCACCCTGCCCACCGTTCAACCACTCTCACTCACAGATTCACCCAAGGAGGGGAGAGGGTTGTGTTTGTGCAGACGTGAGGACGGGGGCGGAATGGGACCCAGAGGAGACAGGAAGGCAACACTCTCTTACACTCCCACGAGGTCAGGAACCAGAAGGGGGAGGGGAAGGGGACACACTCTACTCCACTCACTCTCTCAGGCACTCAGTCACACAGTCTACAGAAACAACAAGGGAACACTCACCACTCTCACACCAACTCTCCACTCCACAGCAATCACGGGAAGGTAGGAAGGAAGGGAACAGGGATGTCAGAAAGGATCAAGGTCTCAAGCTTTGTTCACACACCAGGGCCAGTTTCAGATCACCGGTGCTGCTTGCTTGATGGCACCGGCATTTATGCTGCAAGCCCCGCCTTGCTTGTGTGCTTGCAGGTGCTGTGACATCTCACGGGTCCGGGCCCCTCCCCGGGATGCTGCAGTTGCGTCAGAGCTGGTTCTGTTGTCGGAAGTGGTTGCACCCCTGGGGGAATCCCTGCTGATGCACCTGGGTCTCCCCCCACAGGCGTCTTGTCTTGTATGCTGTCTGGGTTCGGCGGGGCCCGCTGCGCTTGTAGCAGGGGCGCAGAATCCACTGGCTGGCGGCTACATGGGCGGAGGTTTGTTCTGGAGACTCTAATCCTTACAGTACCCCCCCCATGCGAGCCCCCCGTCGAAGGCCCCATCCTGGCCCAGGATTCTCCAGGTGTCATGTATGAAAAAGACAGATGAGGCGGGGGGCAGACACCAGAGTTGCGGGCTCCCAGGAACGATCTTCTGGCCCAAAGCCCATCCAATCTATGAGATAATGAAGATGCCCGTAACGATGTTTAGAGTCTAAGATGGCATGTACCTCATAGTCTTGCGATCCCGGCGGGTCCATGTCGGGTGTTGCCACGGCCTGCCTTGAGGGGTCGGGAGGGGGGGCCCGTTTCAGTAAGGAGACGTGGAAGGTTGGGTGGATCCGGAGCCGGGGGTGGTGGTGGGGGGCAAGGTGAGTCGAAAAGTTACCTCATTAATTTGCTTTCTGATAGGATAAGGGCCAAAATATTTGTCATCCAGCTTTCGGGAGGGTTGACGAGATGGGTAATGCTGTCAGGCTACCCAGACATAGTCTCCTGACTGCAGAGGTGGAGCGGCTCGGCGATGCTTGTTGGCTTGTTGTTTATAACGCTGCCGTGATTGTTGTAGGGTATTCCTCGCTATCCTTTGAACGTCATGGATGTGCTGTACTAGGGCCCCGACTGCAGGGACCTGCGTTGCTGGGATGTCAGTCAAGGCGATCTGCGGGTGGAATTCATAATTGACAAAGAAAGGTGAGTTCCCTAAGGAAGCATTCGGGGCGTTATTATGAGCGAACTGCCAGTCATTCGTGCTGCCAGTCATCTTGGAGAAAGTTGATATAACACTGTAGATATTGCTTGAAGTCTTGGTTTACCCATTTTACTTGCCCGTTTGCTTGAGGGTGGTAGGCAGTGGTAAGCTTAACTTGAATACGAAGGGTAGTAAACAGGGCTTTCCAGAAACAGGAGGTAAACTGTGACCCCCTATCGCTTATTATTTCGAGTGGCCACCCATGTAGTTTGACCACATGTCGTATAAATAAATAGGAGTGCTGTTCGATAGGCCATGTGTAGACCTTTACATGCAATAAAATGAGCCATTTTGGTGAAATGGTCCACCACTATGCAAATGACAGTATAGCCCCTAGAGGGGGGGAGGTCTACTATAAAGTCGAGTCCCACTCGTTGCCACAGCCCCTGCGGAGGTTCGGCTATCTGTAGTAGTCCGGCTTGCGTTTGTCGGGGAATCTTCGTGCGGGCACACATGGCACAGCGGCCGACATACTGTTGGATATCGGAAGACATTGTTGGCCACCAAAAGGTTCGTCGGACTATTTGGTAGGTGCGGTTCCACCCAGGATGTCCCGCTAGGGGCGCGTCGTGGTGTGCCCATATGATGCGGTCGTACCAAGATGGGGGTATGACAGTACGTCCATCTTTCTTTAATAACCCTGCTTCCTGGGTTAATGTAGGATCTAGAGAAGGTAGCAGTTCCTGGGCCATCACTTGACGAAGGTTCTCCTGTGAAGGAAGGGTGGCGGCAAATACCTTACGCTCTAATAGAGGCCCCTGTTCTTTTCGATTTTCTGATGCTCCTTCAGAAGGGCATCCATGAGTGCGTTGAACTTCCCGGGCCGATAGGTAATAGTGAAGGAGAAATGAGCGAAAAAGAGGGCCCAGCGAGCGTGGCGGCCATTGGTGATTCGTGCCGTTTGTAGATAAATTAAATTATTGTGGTCCGTCACTACCTTCACGGGGTATTTCGCACCTTCAAGAAAATGCCGCCATGTCTCGAAGGCGGCCTTAATGGCCAGTAACTCCCTGTCGAATATGGTGTAATTCTGTTCGTCCAGCGTTAATTGCCAAGAATAATAGGCGCATGGCAGCATGTGCTGCTGAATGGGGTCTTCTTGAGAGAGAACTGCCCCTAACGCCTTGTCGGATGCATCTGCTTCGACCTGAAAGGGTAACTGAAAGTCGGGATGGCGTAATATGGGGGCGGCTATGAAGGTTTATTTTAGGATTAGGAAGCTCTGTTGCTGTTCCGGACCCCACATATAAGGTTGTCCCTTTTTCAGAAGTGTTGTGAGGGAGGTAGTAATCTGTGCGTAGTTCGGGATGTACTACCAATAATAATTCGTGCTGCCGAGGAATCTTTGTAAAGGTTTGACCGCCTTGGGGGGAGACCAGCATTGAATCGCTTCTAATTTCCTGGGGTCCATTTGTATCCCTTCAGGAGAAATCACAAAGCCTAAAAAGTCAATAGACGTTAGGTGAAAGGCACATTTTTCAATTTTACAGTATAGATGGTGTAGCCGGAGTCGTTGGAGCACCTGACGGACGTGTGTAATATGTGAGTCCAATGCGTCAGAGAAGATAAGGATGTCATCGAGATATGCAACCACAAAAAGGTCTAACAGGTCATGCAATATATCGCTAATAAAATGTTGAAAAGTTGCTGGAGCATTTGCCAGGCCGAAGGGCATGACCAGATACTTGAAATGCCCGTAGCGGGTGCGGAAGGCGGTCTTCCATTCGTCCCCCTTCCGGACCCGGACCAGATTGTAGGCTCTCCATAGATCTAGTTGGGTAAATACGTGTACTCCTTGGAGTCGGTTTAATAACTCCGGGATCAAGGGTAGCAGATATCAATTTTTTTTAGTGATTGCATTCAGGCTGTGGTAATCAACACATGGATGAAGGCCTCCATCTTTCTTGGGGATGAAGAATATCAGCGTCCCCGGGGGGGAACTGGAATGATGAACTGTTCTGTTTTCTAGGGCTTCATCAAGATACTGCCGAAGAACCTCTAACTCTGGGTTGGATAAGGCATATATATGCCCATATGGAGGCTCCATTCCGGGTTGCAAATCAATAGGGCAATTGTACATACGATGCTGTGGCAGGGAAATAGCAGCTTGTTTATTGAAGACATCTTCGTAATCCTGATATTCCTGTGGTAGTGGTGGCGGCGTGGGGCTTGTGGTCACTGCTAGTGCTCCCCTGCTTTTGCGTCGTGGCAGGGGCTTACAGCATGTATTCAGACATTGCGAGGATCTCCATCAGAGATGATTGTTGGCCCAAGTTATTTGAGGGTCATGTTTCCGCAACCTTGGTAGCCCTAACACCACTTGAAACAGGGGAGTACATACTACATCAAGGGTAAGTCGTTCTTGGTGATTGCCAATACTACATAGCAGCGCAGTGGTATGTAGGGTGAAAGGTCCGGAAATAAGAGGGGACCCATCAATGGTATGTGCCGGTTCAGGTCGGATCATGGGTTCAGTCGGAATAAGGTGGGTCTGTACGAGATTATGGTTGATGAAATTGCTGGAGGCCCCTGAATCGATGAGCGCCCACACCACGATGGAGCATGAAGTCTGGACTTGCAGAATTATGGGTGTTTGGAAGTGGTTGAATGGAGTAAGAAGTGTAGAGGGGATGATCTTCAGGACCGAGGTGTCCCCTGCCCGCCTCAGCCACTGACATTTCCCCCTGTCCGTCAAAAGGGGGGCAAGGCCAGGCATGTCTGAATAAAGTGGGAAGGATCTCCGCAGTAATAGCAGGCCCGGGAACATCAGCCCGCTCTCTTTCTTCTGGGGTTAAGGGACCTCGTACTGCCCCTAGCTGCATAGGCTCCGGCTCTGTTGTTTTCACGCCCTCTGAGGTGGGGGTGATATGAGTCAGGGTCCTAGGAACATAGGACAGGCGGATCTCCTGGCACTTTTCCCATCGGCGTTCTGCCAGTCGATCCTCGATTTGTAGGGCGAGAGCCGACATTTGTTCCCAAGTTTCCGGGAGCGCAGTAAAGGCTAACTGATCCTTTATCTCGTCATTTAATCCCTTACGAAAGATGACTCGTAAGGCATCCTTGGACCACCCCAACTCAAATGCGAGTTGCTGGAAGTGCGTAGTATACTCCACGACGGTCTGCATCCCCTGTTGGATATTCAAGATTAGGGTTTCTGCATCTCGCCGTTGATGGGGGTGGTCAAATAAATAGGTTAATTCTTTCACAAATTCCGCATAATTCCCAAGTAGAGGACTTTTGCCTTTAAGGAGGGTAGTGGCCCACTCTAAGGCAACCCCTCCCAGGTTGCCAATGATGAAGGCCACCTTCCCCCTGTTGTTCACATAGGTCTGGGGCTGGACCGAAAAGGTTAATTCGCATAAGGCGAGAAATCCTTGAAATTGGTGACGATCCCCCAGAAATTTCTCTATGGGTGGTACTTTGTGTTCTCATGGGGTGCAGGCTCCGGCCTCTGGTACGTTTTCTGCATTAAGGGGGACCTGTACAGGGACCGGTGCCACAGGAGGAGCCAGAGCCGCGGCGTGAGAAACTACGGATGCCTCCAGCTCAGCCTGTTTTGCTTTCACATCCCTCATCTCCATAGCTAGAGACCAGACGGCTTGCACCAGTTCGGACAGCTCTTGTACTACACTCATCATTCCGGGTTTCCTTCTCTCGGAGGAGAGAAGGTGGGTGCCGGTGATACTGTCCGTGGGAGATGGGAACGGGAAGGTCCTGCAAGAACCGGGGTACAGGGAAGGTGGGGACTCTCGCAACAAGTGGCGTGAGACACAGGCTGCTTGCCTCAATCTACTCGGCACAATGAAGGAGTATAGTATGCCCATCAGGATAGTAATTGGCCATAGGATCCTACACAAGGATCAAGGTCCTATCATCATTGGGTGCCGAGAAAATGGGTACTGGGCACCCTGCCCACCGTTCAACCACTCTCACCCACAGATTCACCCAAGGAGGGGAGAGGGTTGTGTTTGTGCAGGCGTGAGGACGGAGGTGGAAAGGGACCCAGAGAAGACAGGAAGGCAACACTCTCTTACACTCCCACAAGGTCAGGAACCAGAAGGGGGAGGGGAAGGGGACCCACTCTACTCCACTCACTCTCTCAGGCACTCAGTCACGCAGTCTACAGAAACAACAAGGGAACACTCACCACTCTCACACCGACTCTCCACTCCACAGCAATCACGGGAAGGTAGGAAGGAAGGGAACGGGGATGTCAGAAAGGATCAAGGTCTCAAGCTTTGTTCACACACCAGGGCCAGTTTCAGATCACCGGCGCCGCTTGCCTGGCGGTGCCGGCATTTGTGTTGCAAGCCCCGCCTTGCTTGCATGCTTGCAGGCGCTGTGAACGTCTCACGGGTCCGGGCCCTGCCCTGGGATGCTGCAGTTGCGTCGGAGCTGGTTCTGTTGCCGGAAGTGGTTGCGCCCCTGGGGAAATCCCCGCTGATGCACCGGGGTCTCCCCCCACAGGCATCTTGTCTTGTATGCTGTCTGGGTTCGGTGGGGCCCACTGTGCTTGTAGCAGGGGTGCAGAATCCGCTGGCGGGCGGCTATGTGGGCGGAGGTTTGTTCTGGAGCCTCTAATCCTTACAATATCTTGCACATCAAGGTATTTAATTTGTGGTCAGCAAACAATGCGCAACTGCCTTCCATGCATGTGATCCTGTCGTGCTTCCGTCTCATGTAATCCTGCCTTGTGGTATTTTGAAATATTGCGCAAGTGAGTCACGCAACGGCGACCCACTCGTCTAAAAGTAGCCTTAATCTGCCTAACATGGGACATTCTCAGCAGCTATTGTGTCTTCTCTATGATGGTGGAGGGGTGAAAGTGAGAAAAATGTCCTTCACATGTGGGAGGGACATTGCTTGATTGTTAAACCTTGGTTTTTACCTTGTCAGTTGTAGAGATGTGCGAACCCCCGGGGGTTTGGGGTTCGGCCCATTTGGGGGGGCTGAACCGGTTTGGGCAGGAGGGCACTTTTCCCTCCCCCTCCAGAGAGCACCCCTCCGCTGAGCCTGGGAATTATTTTTTTTTAACTACCCCACCCCAAGGATCACCCTACCTGGTGGTGATGAGGTGCCGGCCCTGGGTCTAGCAGTGGCAGTGGTGCTCCGGAGTGCTTCAGACCGCTACTAGGCCTTCCGGGTCAAACCGGAAGGCCTAGTAGAAGCCTGAAGCACTCTGGAGCGCTGCTGGACCTGCTGTCGCTGTCACTGCTGCTGACAGACCTGGACCCCAACCTACCTGGTGGTGCCGGGGCCCTGGCCCTGGGTCCAGCGGTGGCAGCAGCAGTGGTGGCACTCCGGAGCGCTTCAGACCACTACTAGGTCTTCCAGTTTGACCCAGAAGGCCTAGTAGCAGTCTGAAGTGCTCCGGAGCACCACCACCGGTGGACTTGCCGGTGGACCCGCCACTGCTGGACCCAGGACCAAAACCCCAGCACCACCAGGTAGGGCGAACCCTGGGGTGGGTGGGTTAAAAAAAAAATTCCCAGGCTGGGTGGGCGGGGGAGGAGGTGCTCCCCAGTGCCCCTTCCATCCAAGCAGCCTGGAGGGGGAGGGAAAACAGGGTTCCTCCCTGCCCCCTCCCGAACGCATTCGGAACCCGAACTTTGTTCAGTCAGTTCAGGTGGGGGTCAGTTCAGATTTGGGGTGTTCGCGAATGGGCCGAACACCCCGAGTTCGGACCAAACCCCAAACTTCTGAACTGCATTCGCACATCCCTAGTCAGTTGTAGGTGATATACAACTTGCTCGCGTAGGATCTTGCAAGCCAATTCATTTACATGGGCAATAAAAATGTGGGGGAAAGCAGTTTAAGTCAGGTTTTTCATCTCTTGTGAATGCAGCCTGAATCATCATGGGTAGAGTTGAAATGGACGCCTGCAAAAATGGATATATCCATCCAGAATTGGTACCTGAATCATTTTGGGTGGATCAGGTACTAAATGGTACCTGTTTGGTGTCTAGTGAGTTATAAAGTATTTTTTCACTCAACGCACAATTAACATGTTGAATTTGTTGCCAGATGATGTGGTCAAGGCCAGTAGTATATCTGGGTTTAAAAAAGGATTGGGTAAGTTCATGGAGAGTAGGTCTGTCACCCCCCCCCTAAGTATGTCCCCCGCCAGTTCCCGTGAACGGGCCGGCGGGGAGGGGCGACCCCCTTGTTCTCCGGGAATAGCCCTGGGGCCAGAGGGTAGAAGCCCTCGGGCTCCGGAATGGGCTCCCCCCGCAGGCTCAAAGCCTGAAGCCTACCCACCCCCAAGTCATGGTGGTAGCCACCAAGTCCCCGTGATTCCCCCAAGTTCCAGTGGTTCCCCCAAGTCCCGGTGATTCCCCCCCAAGTTCCGGTGATTCCCCCAAGTCCCGGAGATTCCCCCAAGTCCCGGAGATTCCCCCAAGTCCCGTGGAGCCACGGCCACTCACAGGCCCTCGCCCCAATCTGGTGTCCCCGAGTACCCCCAGGGGTCCAGCGCCGCGCTCTCTGCTCCCTTCCCCCAAGCCTTGGTGGCTGCGGTCACTCCCAGGCCCTCGCCCCAGTCTGGGGTCCCTGTGTACCTCCAGGGGTCCGGAGCCTCGCTCTCCGCTGCCGCCGACACCTTCTCCTTCCCCCACCTTGGGCTGGTCGCCGCCCTCTTGTAGCCGGCTTCCCCCCGGCTCCTCGGCCGCGCCCTCCCCTCTCGGAGCTTGGCTCCGCCCCCCTGCGTGGGGTTGGCCCCGCCTCCCCGGCGTCTTGCCGTCAGCGTCACGGCCGCCCGCTCGTCTTCCGGGTCCGAATCTTCTTCCCCGCCTCGCTGCCCCAGGTTGGTCTCTCCTGCTCCCGCCGGCCGGTCACAAGGTCCATTGGCAGCTATTAGCCAAATAGATTTAGGGGACGTAAGTTCTTACTGTTGGGAGCTGGGTGTGAACAACAGGGAAGGGATTGCCCACTGGAACCTGCTGTGTACTTCTCCCAAGCAACCGAGATTGGCCACTGTTGGAGATAGGATGCTGGGCTCAATGGACCATTGATCTGACCCAGTATGGCACTACTTATATACTGATGTTCTTATACAAATTACCATTAAGCTTTTCCATTACCAAGTTACTGTTCTTCCATTTTGTGCCATTTTCCTGTTCATTTACATACATATATTGATTGTTCCATGCAGAAAGACACTAAAATGCTAACATGGTAAGTTAAAATGGGTTCATGAAAACAAAGTTGTTAACGTTCAGAGTTAGTGTGATAGATTATTTCCTGACACAAGCAAGTTTTGTGACAGATGGTCTCAAGCTTAGAATTCTAGCCTCTGTGGAAACCGAACACTTGCCCTTAGCACTTAGGGTTACTGGCTTCTCCATGGATGTGGGAGGCCCCGGACAAATGTGCAGTAACCAACTGCATGCTAACGAGACACAGGGTTTGGCTCAGAAAAAATGGTCCCCGGCAGTGCTCAGTAACTGTTTGGAGCTTATGGACTCGGAAGTGGTTAGGGAGCTAAAAGGGCAGGTTCTGTGCTTGCCCAGGGGGGAGGTGTCCGCTTTTTAAACCCTGTCTGAGGCTTTTGGACAGCTCTTGTCTTATATTCCATCTGACAGTGCTCCACATAGGTCCCAAGAGGTCTGGTTTGATGCTTCTTGTGCTAGAGCTAGGAAGGCCTTGTGGCGGGCAATTAGGCTGATGAAATGGTTCCCGTCTAAGTCTAACAGAAATGTGGTCAGCCTTGAAAGAAAACGCTATAAGCAATTATTGCGGAAGAAAAAATTAGATTACTGTGAGTCACAATGGACTTGTATAGCAGGCGGTACAGACTAAAGATGGCAGGAAATTCTGGGGACTGATTGCCGGTGCCTTGGGCAGTAAAGGGTCGAAGCAAGAGATGTCACCCCCACTGGTTAAGTGGGAGCTCCATTTTGCAGTGCTCTTTGCACGATCGCACCCACTTGCTATAACGGTAGAGATCCAACCAGTGAATAGGTTTCAGGAGTGGCCCCCGGTCACGACAGAGGAAATATGCGAGCTGATCGTTTCCCTTAAGGAAGGAAAGGCTCTGGGTAGTGATTTTATCCCCCCGGAGCTGTTAAGGCATAGCCCAGAATGGTGGGCAGGGCTACTGGCACCGCTCTTTACGACAATCAATTCCTCGGGTAAGATCCCTAGGCACTGGTTCCAAAGTATTGTGGTGCCTATTTTCAAAAATGGGGACACCTTGGACCCGGCTAATTATATGCCTATTAGCCTTTTATCCATCATCAGGAAACTTTATGCCAAGTTTCTCTTGGGCAAGCACATGGCATGGCTTGATGGAAATGGAGTTATTTATCCGGAGCAGGATGGCTTTAGAGCCGGCCAGTCAAAAATAGACCAAGCGTTTGTGCTTAAATTGCTGTTCACAAAGTATGCTGGGGCTCAAACAAAGTCTCCATCTCTTTATTGTTGCTTTGTGGACCTGCGGGCTACCTTTGATTCTATAGACAGAGAGCACCTTTGGTTTAAACTTGGATGGACCTCGATCGATGGGCGTTTGTTCTTCCTAATAATAAAGCTCCATAATAACAACACCCTCCAGGTCAGACCTGGCATGGACTGCCCCCTATCTAAGGTCATAGGAGTGGAAAGGGGCGTCTGTCAGGGCTGCCTTTTAGCTCCAGTCCTTTTTAATTTCTACCTGAATGACCTAGTTCCATTTATGGATAGGGCCAATTTACATGCTCCCAAACTGGGCCCAAGGAAGCTGGCCCTGCTGCTATATGCAGATGATACTGCGGTACTATCTATGTCTCAGGTGGGCTTGAGACGGGGTATGCAGAGGCTCGCCCAGTACTGCAGACAGGAAAAACTAACTATTAACTATGAAAAGACCAAGGTCTTAGTGGCAGGTAGATCTAAAACTCAGCACCGATGGCTTATCAATGATATAGTTATCAAACAGGTCCGCCTATTCAAATATTTAGGGATCATTTTTGCCTCCTCGGGTAGTTGGACGCCCCACCATAAGGGTGCTTTGCACCAAGTCCGGAGTGCATCTAAGGCATTGGTGAAATTTTACTTTACCCGGGGAGGGAAATTGGTTGACCCGGCCCTCCGCCTTTTTAAGGCTAAAGTAATCCCGCAGCTGCTCTATGCTGTACCGGTGTGGGGTAGTGAGTTGCTGGCTAGCCTTGAACCTCCTCAGAATAGCTTTTTGCAGACTATACTGGGCCTACCTAAGTGTGCCCCACAAGCGATTCTGAGGGCTGAAACGGCTATGAGAACTATACGGGTGCAGGCTACGTTAGCGTTATTTAAATTTTGGTTCAGAGTAGCTGTATTCTCCCCGGTCCCCCAATCTCTCCTAGCTCTCATACTTGAAGAAAGGTCTTTGGTCATATGGTCACAGTCCATTGAGAAGGCATATGCTAAATTGGGCTTAGCAAACGATCGTTTAAGGTCCCTAGAGCATAGACAGGCTCTTGCCGAAATTAAGCAGAGGCTTATGGATCAGGAGAGCCAACTGGAATCAGCGGCTCTACTAGGGATGGGCGAACGTGGTTCGGCAGTTCGGCCCGAACTCGGCCTGTTCGAATGACCGAACTCGAACCCGAACCGGAACATACTGAACAAACCGAACACCGAACGGCAAAATGGCTGAACAGTTTGGTCAGTTCGGATCGCGTTCGGATGAGTTTGGGTGGCAAAAAAAGGTTCACTGGAAGGTCAAACATGACAGGGAGGTGTCAGTCACTGAGAAGCAGACTTCCAGGCACCAAGGGTGGAGAGGCTTGCAAGAAATGAAACTAATTATCTGCCTTCCCAACACCTTCTGAGCTAGTCACTGTTCCTGAACAGCAGGCGTTGAGTAGGATTTTTAGATTGCTTTAAGTTTCATTTCAGTTTTGTAATAAAATGAAACTTAAACCATAAACTGAAACCTTGTGTTATGCACTGTTCAGACTCATTGAGTATGTAATGTATGTATTTCACTACAGACTCCTCTTCTGTTTGTGATTCCCCTCATCCCATATGGGATGGGGGAAGATAGATAGATAGATAGATAGATAGAGAGAGAGAGAGAGAGAGAGAGAGAGAGAGAGTTGTAGGAGTTAGCTTAGTGATAGAGATAGCGTTAGTGATTTAGTTTTAGTGTTTGTAGGAGTAGGTCTGTGTACTTATTAGATAATCCATTTAGTTCATAGCATTTAGAATAGTTAATAGCAGTTAGATTTAGTGTAGATAGATATATATAATATTATTTTTAAAAAATAAATAAATAAACCCCATATAAAACAAAAAAAACAAATAAAAAACAAAAGAAAACCATATAAAACCCAATAAAAAACCAAAAAAACATATAAAAAACAAAAGAACACCCATAACAACACTTCCCGAACGGCCAAACCGAACAGCCGAATGGCCTAATCGAATGGCCTGTTCAGACGACCGAACCAAACAGCCGAACCCGAACTCTGCGAACTAGCCGAACTGCCGAACCGAATGGACGAACCGAACGGACGAACCGAACGGCTGAACCCGAACCGCGATCTGTTCGCCCATCCCTAGGCTCTACATGCCCAGGGGATAGCCCCGGATTATCACTGGCTCACCCCAAACGGGGTATGTCCAGATTATATTTCCTGACCCTATGCCCAGTAGTGGAGAGTGATAACGCTCTTGAGATGTAACCTCTTCCCCTCAGCGATGGTGGAGGGGAGATATCTTAAAATCCCAAAAAATCTTAGACTGTGCCGGAAATGTGATGAGGCCGTCCCTGAATCAATGGCGCATATTCTGCTACACTGCTCCAGCTATAACAGTTTGAGAGGGGAACTATTGGATAAGTATTTAAAGGCTGTTTATTTATTTATTTATTTATTTATTTATTTTATGAATTTGTACCCCACCCCTCCTGCGAACACCTCGGGGTGTTGGGGTTTCAAAGCAGGGGATAGATTGTAGGAGACCCACAGATCTGGCACTACCCTCTCCACCTTTCCCCTCCCAAGGGGACTCCTGCACAGGGGGCTGCTCACAGTTCCTCTGAGAAAAGAATCCCCTCAGGTTGGTAGTTGGCCCAATCGCTCTCAAGAGAGCTGAGGCCGTATCATCACAGGGGTACGATCAGTGGAGTGTGTGAGCAGACCTCTGGTTTAATGCAGGGGGAATAAATCCCTGCCCCAACACAATCACCCTCCCCCCCACACCGTGCTAGAACAGGGGAACTCCTCAAGTGGTCCAAGTGAGGGTATAGGGAAGCACCACGGGTATAGGAACGGGCAGAGAAAATATAGTCACGCTGGGAGGGGGAGAAGGGTACCTGGGAATAGTAAAGGGGGTGCTCTCCACGTGAAACAACTCGCTCTCCCTTCCCCCCACCGCTCAGTCACCCACCCCTCTACACCACACACTCACCACTCACTCTCCTTGCACACGCCTTTCGCTCCTCTCACACAATACAGCAATAGCCTGCTCCTTGAATCTCGCACAACCATACAGGGGCCAGCTTCACAGTAAACTGATCGCCGGCAACACTGTCTTGCTGCTCCTAGCTTAAATGGGCCTGGCTCCGCCCCTCACGTTGCGCCTGTATGCGTGCTGAACGCCGTGCTGCCACCGCTTGCCCCGCCCTCTCTGCTGTTTGTTCGGCCACGACTTCGGCCCCTTGCTTCAGCCCCGCCTCCAGGTCCGAAGGATCCTCAGAGGCTTGTTGTGCCCTTACCTCGTCTCCATTCGCCTCCATGGAATTCACGGTGAGGGTTGGGGTTTTTGGTGCTGGGGTTCCTCTTTGCCCAGGGACCTACATCCTTTGTCCTCCCGACTCTCCACGGGGGCGTCCTGCCTGCCGGGGTAGGGCCTTGGCCCTGAAACGGGGCGGCTTCCAATAATAAAAATACAGTTGTATAAAACAATTTAAAACCATCAACAATAATAACAGTCATATATAAAATTATTAAAACAGGGCCCTGCAAAATAAATAAGGTAGGGGAGCTAAAAACCTTACCCCACCCTCCCACCCTCCCCAAAGGCCTGGGCGAACAGCCAGGTTTTACAACTTCACCGGAATGTCAGCAGACTTGGGGTCAGGCGGGCTTCCTCTGGAAGGGAGTTCCAAAGGTACGGCACGGCCACCGAGAATGTCCTCTCCATTGTGGCCCCCCGCTTAACACAGGGGACCTCCAAGAAGGTACCCCCGGCGGACCGAAGGAGCCGTTCTGGGGTGTGGAGGGCGAGGCGGTCCCTGAGGAATGAGGGGCCCAGACTGTGAATGTGAAGGGCTTTATAGATCAACACCAAAACCTTGAGCCTGGCTCGGCACGGTATCGGCCCAGAGCACAGGTTTAATATGCTCCGGACGACCCGTCCCCATAAGGAGACGAGCCACCGCATTCTGCACTAGCTGCAGCCTCCGAACCAGGAACAAGGGAAGCCCCACGTAGAGCGTGTTGCAGTAGTCTAGCCTCGAGGTGACGAAAGCATGGATGAGGGAGGCCAGGTCCGGGCCGGAGACGAACGGACGCAGTCTGTGCACCAGACACAACTAGCGGAAGGCAGCCTTAGCGACTGCCTCCACCTGCTGCTCCAGGCGGAGGTCTGCGTCCAATATCACCCCCAGACTCTGGACCTGCTGAGCTATAGGAGGGCGAACCCCCCCCCAAACCAGGGGGGCCACTACCTCCCTCGCTCTCCCCACCAACATCACCTCCGTCTTATCGGGGTTGAGCTTCAGTCTGCTCTGCTGCATCCATTCTGCCACGGCCTCCAAACATTGGGATAGCAACGAGACGGCAGGGTCTGGGTCAGTTGAAAAGGAGAGGTACAGCTGAGTATCATCAGCATACTGGTGACACCGCACCCCAAATCCTCTCACGACCTCCCCCAAGGGCCGCATATATACATTAAATAATAATGGAGACAGAATAGAACCCTGTGGAACGCCGCATGATAAGGCACGGGGGCACGATGTCTCATCCCCCAACACCACCCACTGGCTTCTCTCCAAGAGGAATGAATGGAACCATTCAAGAACAGTCCCGTCCAGACCCCCCAGGTCACGCAGCCACCTCAGCAGCAGCCCCTGGTCCACGGTATCAAAGGCAGCTGAGAGATCTAGCAGGATGAGAAATGTTGAACATACTGCGTCCATCTCCCAGCGAAGGTCATCTACCCACCAGCGCCGTNGGTCTGCCGGGGGTGCCTTCTTGGAGGTCCCCCGTGTTAAGCGGGGGGCCACAATGGAGAGGGCATTCTCGGTGGCCGGGCTGCGCCTTTGGAACTCCCTTCCGGAGGAAGCTCGCCTGGACCCAAGCCTGTTGACATTCCGGCAATGTTGTAAAACCTGGCTGTTTCCCAGGCCTTTGGGGAGGGTGGGGTGAGGGGTTTTATCTCCCCCACCTAACTTATAACTTATTATCTATATATTGCTAGCCCTGTTTTAAATACTTTTATATTGTATTGAGTGTTTTAAATTGTTTTTATTGTATTTTATTGTTGTAAGCCACCCCGGGCTGCATGGCAGGAGGGGCGGGATATAAATTTATTAAATGAATAAATAAAATAAATAAACTGGAGCTGGAGTGCCACCGCCCGCTCAATAACCTTCCCTAAAAAGGGAATGTTAGAGACAGGTCGGTAGCTGGCGAGCGCATCCATGTCCAAAGATGGTTTCTTCAGCAGGGGGTGCACCACAGCCTCCTTGAGGCAAGGCGACAACCTCCTCTGCTGCAAGGATGCGTTCACTACCCTCGCCAGCACCGTCCCCAACGTCTCCCTGGAGGCTTTCACCAACCAGGACGGGCATGGATCAAGTTCGCAACAGGTGGCCCTCACAGACCCCAAAACATCCGCCGCGTCAGCCAGCATCACTTCCTGAAACTCCCCCCACAAAGCTGGACCAGACGTGACTTCCGTCACCTCGCGCTCTTCCCCTACTGCCCCTAATCCAGCGTCAAAGTCGGTCTGAATCCGAGCAATTTTGTCTGCGAAGTAGTTGACAAACTCCTCACAGCGGGCCTGGGACAAGTCCCCATCCAGGCGGAGGGAGGTCGGACTAACCAGCCCCCGCACCACCCAAAACAGCTCCGCTGGGCGTGACTTGGCAGACGCTATGAGGACAGCAAGGAACTTCTTCCTTGCCGTCCTCACAGCCTCAACATAGGACCGCAAATGGGTCCTATGGAGAAGACGGTTGGAGTCAGATTGAGTCCGACGCCAGCGTGGACTCGATGCCTAGGTATGTGGCTGATGAGCTGAGGATTCAGTTATTACTGAACGGGGAGGACTCTAGTCACTCTAGAGCAGTTGCGGCCTTTGGGGCCAGGGTAATTGACAGGTTAATTCCCGCTCTATCAGTGTGAGGGGGCACTTCAGGGGTCAAGCTTTGCTGAGGCATGCCCCGCAGAAGTGCTAGGCTCCTGCTTTAAGCAAATATGTATGGGTGGTCCGAGTGTTGAGTTGCATATACACTCGTATTAGATCATGTTTTACTTGTAGCTCGCCCGTTGGTGTTGGGCGGTAAACGTTCGGTGAATTAAATACTAACACCAACATAAGGAAACTAGCTCCTGGAAAGTTCATTCCCCCAGGGGCATTTATTCTCCTCTTGCTCCTTAATGGCCAGTCAATTATTTTGACCGGGTATCTAGAGATGGCATATTATAGACCTTTTTTTGTCCTTGGGTCCTCGGACCCGTGAAATTGTATATTTTATATTTGATTGATTACCTCACATATAGGGAGGATTGGGCTTGTTTATTCGTACATGTAAGCTTGTGTTTTTATCTTACTTTTATATATCTTTATGTCTAATGGATTTGCAAGCCTTTGTTATTTGATGTATGCCTTATGTGTTGGAATTTGATTTTTGATTTTGTTATGCTTTTTGGCTACGGCGAAAGCCAATGCTGTAAATAAATAAAAACTAAAAAAAAAGCAAAGTTGGTAATTCAGTAACAGTAATAGCTAGTATTTTGGGTAGCCAGGTACCTGCCTTGGTATCTGTATCTGGATATCAATCAAGTACATGATAGGCTACCTGAAAGGTTGGGTATTATGTGCAGGTACAACATTTGCTACTCATTTCAGCTCTAGCACATTAATGTAATTGAAGTGGGGGATGCATCCCTAAAAATGTCTTTCCCCCACAGTCCCAAGGTCATGGGGCTGGAGCTTACATAGGTCAAGGGGATCCAGCATTCCTCACAAATTTTAGCCTCAAGTTACACCACTGATGGGGATACCTACCAATACGATCCTTATTTGGACACTCTCCAACTTGCATTCATGTCAAGCTAACATATGCTGCCATTGTCCATAAGAGATGGAATTTGGTAGCTCAGCAGTGGATAGCAAGGGTTTTCCTTTGATAAAGTGAATAGAATCAGCTGCTCAGTAAATATGACTATGAAGCAGCTTCCAGCTGAATATATGCCTTCACTAGGAGAATAAGCTCCCAAGTCCCTTATATAATGAGGACAAGTTCCTGGGCTGAGTTTCTTATGGAAAGAAAGACTGTCATTGGATGAAGGCCATTAGACCATTAAAAGTCTTCACACTAAAGTCTGCTAAACTCTTTAAGTATAGACATGTCAGTGGCTGATTTCTCAGCATGCTTTCTGTTTATGGCAAGTTTTTCTGCAACCACAATCCTTGGCAAAGATAGATATAGAATCTGTCAAGACTAAGATGGATATTTTTGTTTTTGTGGAATACTGCTAGGCATGGGTGGGGGGAGGTATCTCTATGGTCCGTTAAGCACCAGGATGCTTCATACATAAAATAAGGGAAGGAGCAGGGTGACAGAAGAGAAATCGTGTAAAGATTTGAATAGGGGAAAAAGTGGTATGGATTCAAATATCAAACACACAGTATAAAAATGGGGTCTGAAAACTGCATCTTCAAAGCAAGCCTTACTCCATAAGGCAGCTAGGCTCGCCACTTTTCCACAGCTCCCAACATATCAGTTAATGAAGGAATAAGTGAAGCCCCGCCCCCTCTTGTGCACATGTGCATGCGCACACACACCCTTGTGGGGTCAGGAATGGATCCAGAGGTGGAAGCAGCTGCCCAGATGCATGGTGAGGTGGGGCTGACTCCAGAGGTGATGGGGTTTGCATGGGAGAATGCATGCCTTAGGCTGGTCAGCGGGATTTACCTGCAAAAGTGCCGCACTTTGCCTAATGTGGGTCCATTGGGAGGTATGCCTTTTTAGACACAGCAGGGCCACACTGAAAAAATGTGGGGCAAAGGGTCTCACTCTTTCCTGTCTCTGACATGACCATACCCCTTCAGAGTGCCATGATGCTCCTAAGGGAGCAGAGCTGTGTCAAAATGGGGGCCATGCAAAGAGACTCTCCTATCATGCCCTGCCACCTTTCTGATATGGGCCACTCTTCTACTTCTGATAACCCAGAGATATCTAGGCTCGAAACAGAGCCCAGAGACTATGGGCCAAACACTAAAGGCAACACGCCATAAGGCTTCCCAAACAAGAGTGGAAGTGATAAGACTAGGGTTGCCAGGTTTTCTATTTTTGGAGCAATTTCCAGATTTGGGGGGGATTGGGGAAGTGTCCCTTGCATAGATTGGCCAGGGCTCCTAGAAACCCGGCATTCCTGTTGCTATGTTTTGTTCCCTTCATTGATTTTGTTTGTTTCCCTGCAGTACAGGGCAGCCAGCTCTAGGGGGCAGCAGACAGCAGAAACAGTCTTGCAGTTGCAGAGTTACTGATCTCCTCCCTTTCTCCACTAACAAGAAATAGTTGCCGGGGGGAGGGGGTGGTTATGGAGGGGAAGTCACCCCCTCTCCATCTTCTGCTGCTCCTTCTTTTCTGGGTTCAGCAGTGGCACCCCAGCTAAAGCCAGGCAGCAGCAAAGCAACCATAGTTAGAGGGAACACAGGAACCAACCCCAGGTAGAGTCTTGGGACCGGGGGGGGAGCAGTGAGGTTGTGGATGATTTCAAAGCAACTCCCAGACCCTGAATAAGGTTGCCATTCCACAAATTCTGGCAGAGCGTCTGTAGGACTGAAACGAGCTCTCGCAAAAGCAAGAAATAGCCATTTTGGTTTTGGGGGGGGGGGGGGGGCGGTGTCCAATCCATTGTGCATGCACAAAACCATCTGGGGGCCATTGCACATGCAAAATGATTTTTTAACAATTATTTTATTTTCTCGCCCAAGATCCTGTTCTGGGACCGATATATCTCAAAATCGTCCCAGTTCTAGAAAATTCAAGTTTTATTGCGATAATTTTTTTAAAAACTGGTTCAGCCCTAATTTGTACTGGAGAGGGGGCATCTCATAAGAGAGAGCCAGGATTCCCTGGCCTGCGCAACAGGGCTTGGGGTGGAGGCAGCTGGGCAAGGGGTGTGTGTGTGTCTGTGGAGGGCTTGGGCTTGGTGGAGGGGAGTGTCTCCTACTGTGAGGTTGCAGGCCTGGAGCTGAGTGTCAGGTTGGAATGGGCAAGGGGACCTGGGCAGTGACCTGGGCTCTGAGAATAGTTAATTAACGCCAATTTATACATATTTCTGCACATCGCGCAGTATAGGGCAGCACATGGGGTGTCCATCTTCGAGATTTTCAAAACCTGGTAACCCTAGATAAGACTCCTCTTCATGTGCTATAATTTGTTTTCAGCTAATTTGCTCTAGTAATAATGGCATGTGGAGTGGCAAATCATCTTTATTGTAGGGAGGGAGGCTCCTACTCTGTGGGAGGGGAGGTGCTGCACATCCTCTGGGGCATCCTCCGATACCACAAAAAACATTAACACTTCCTCCTTTTGTGTTTCTCTCATCATCATCTGCCCCCCACACTCCCCTTCTTGTTATTCCAGCTCTTCCCTTCTGGCAGTTCTCTACAAGTTCCCAAGCAGGGAAGGGAAAGAGCTATTTAACCTAGTGGTCCCCAAATTTTTGCCATATATATATATATATATATATATATGGAGAGAGAGAGAGAGAGATGCAGATTCAAAGTAGTCTTACTTAACTATGAGGCTAGACTGAAAAAAAAACCACTTTAAAAAAGCAAGCAATCTTAAATTTTACAGGATTTGCATATCCATACAACCACCTCACTCATAAGCCAAACGTAAACCCTTGTTCTGCCAGTCTTTATGCCCAAGCTCTATTGCAGCACTTCCCATAACTGCTTGGCCTCCTCACCCCCATGCTCAATGAGCTTTACAGTTTACACAGGCCTCCTTTGGACAATAAAGCTTTTCCCCAACTCCAGCCATTTCTCTTGTGTGGATTCTTTGAGAAATAAAAATCTGTGAGTATTTTTCCATGGGGCAAGTATTAGCAATAGCCCATAGCAATAGTCTAATAGAGAGCCTGGTCTGAATTTTTAAAATTATTTTAAAAAAGAAATTTAAATAATCACAATATTAGCCCCTTACAAGGGCCAGGTTTGAACCCCTAGCCAGCTGTTCTCCACACACACACCCAAGACATCATAGCTCTACATTGCCCCAAATGGATTTTTTTTTAAAAAATAAATAAATCCAAAGACTGACCATTTTCTCCCAGATGTTGGAAAACCCTGTTGTTCTCTCTGAAAGGAAACAAGTAATTAATGAGTCAGAGAGAATAACAGAGAATCCCTTATCACTATCTCTCCTATGGGAGGAGCTGTTCTGAACTAGCCTGGGGCAAACAATTGGGTATGATTCAGAAATAATAAAAGGGCAGCATGGTGCTGTTAATGCATATGCTGACGAGCTGCCCTTTCCCAAAAGGGTGGTGATACTGCTAGAGTCATTTTGGAATGGTGGCTAATAAGTGCCAGTGACCATTTTGCGCATGTGAAGTGATCTTTTAATATATATATTTTCTGCAATATGAAGCTTCCTCCTCTCTTCCCCCCTATCCCCTGCAGAGAAGTTGAATGGGGAGAGCAGTCCTAGAGCAGTAGCTGGAGCAACCCTGGACTCAGAGAGGCAGCCAGGGTTTGGGCCCTGTGGAAGGCCGTTTTGAGATTCTTGCCTTTCTTGACGAGAATCCAGGCAACTTGTTCTTGTTTGCAAGAATAAGCCAAGAGAACCCAGATTCTCATTGGGAAAAGCGATAATACGAGAATTGAGTTTCAGCCCTAGTGTGTGTCCTTGTTTCCAGGTCCAGCTCTCAGTTTTCCTATACCTCCCATTTCCCCATTTTGAGCGGCCAAAGAAAGAAAAATCCAATAAGCTCTATCCGTCAGCTGATACGCTCCACCCTCTCATACCTCCCAACATTCAAAGTCCATAAAGAAGGACAGATGCTGTCATGCTTATTCCACTTAGCTTCATGTCATTCCATTATCTCCCTATTGTCCTCCCAAGTCCTTTTTCTGGGACGCAAGTTGGCTGAGGCTTGAACACTGGTTTTTCTCCTCCCTCTCCCTCCTCAGAGAGGGTCTTTGACCCCCCCCAAAAGAGGGACAATGGGATGGAACACCCAAAGAGGTACTGTCCTTCCTAAATAGGGTCTGTTGGGAGGTATGCATTCTGAGGGCCTAGCTACTCCTTCTACTAGAGCCCTCTTACGCACACCTAACCAAAATGGCGGTGGCTTCCTGTCTCTTCCAAACTGCCATAGAACCTTCCAGCTCTTGGTCTTTCTAGGCAGTTGGTCCTACAAGACTTATTTTCTCCCTTGCACCATCTCCTATTAGAACTTTTATCTGAAAAAACTACAAAATTAAAATTGGGGCAAATAAACATCCATACAATGTTTAATAAAGATATAGGACTCATGACCCAAAATTGGGTTGTCCAGATGAAATCAGAATGGGAGGCAACCATCATACAGCTTGTTACAAAAGTTAACTTGCACCAAGTCAAGTCCATCTGATACTTAATGAAGGAAAGATTGAAAGCAATAGTGTTTTCTCTTTCAATGAAGAGTTGTCTTACTGGGTCCATCATCTGTCTCAGGTAAGCCCTTTCCTCACTATTTTGGCTTTACTACCACCTTCTCAGTGTTCTCCTAAGCTGTAGCATGGTGCAGTCGCTGAAATGACTTACGTTCACCCTTTCAGAATAGCCCAAATCAGAGCAACACACATGCTTCCTTCCTCCTTGGACTAGCTAGCTACCTTCTTCACTATCAGCCCCTGGCTAGGGAGCAAAATTGACTCCTCGCTAAACCCTTCAGTGATTCCTACCACAAAGCTACAGGGTTCAAGGCAGCTTCCCCCTCATCTAGATGGAAGCTCTGGGCCTGAGCCTAGAAACAACTCTTCAATTTTACTGGGCTTCCTGCCCTTCAAGTATCCAGTTATCCAGGCCCTTGGTCTGCTGTATTTCACCCCACTTTGGGACCTCTCTGCATCCCAACAAGTTTTCCTTCTAGGCATAGGTATAAAAATGAGATGATGAAGAAATAAAGGATATACACATCCTCTTCTAAGCTTGGTGTTCCTTCCTGAATTTTGGCATTCCTGCAAAGGTGCAGATATACAAGTGAATAGATGAAAATAAACGAGACGTCAGTGAAACAGCTCTCTGGCCCGCCCCCGGGGAGGGCCATTACAGCTGCCACTCCTCAGGTCGGTGGGGAGGGCTGTTCACATGAGCAGCCCTTTCCCCCTCCCCCCAATAATCCAGGTGTGGCGGCTGCTGTCACAGGATCATCCACACCACGGGTTGGCCTGAGGAGGTGTTCATGTGGGACAGGACTCTCAGACCCCTGCTGCTCAGCAGGGTCAGGCCCCCGTGAAGAGCTGCCGCAAGCAGCTGATGGGGGGGGGGGGGACCCAGAGCTGTGCCTTCACCCTGCTCAAGGGCACATGCCAAACAATGGATCGGGGGTACTCCTATTTGGTGCATACATCCAGCCTGGGTGTGTGCACCAAACAGCTGATTGAGGGCATTCCTTGGGGGGCTACCATTTGTTGTTTGGTGCACACACAGCTGATGGAGGAGCCTGGAGGAGCATGCTCACTCAGCCTGAGTGGGCACACCAAATAGCTGATCGGGGGTACTCCTTAGGAACACACCACACACCCCATCAACTGTTTGGTGCGTGTACCCGGCCTGCAAACAGCTGATCAGAGGGCCTGGAGGAGCACCCTCATCCTGACCTCCTAGATCAGGAGTTTGGGTTCTCTCCCTTCCCTGTGTTCCTGGCAGTGGCAGGCTCTCTATTGCTTCTTATGGCACATGCTCTGTGTGAGCCCAGTAGCTGCTCTACACTACTTCCAGCCCCTCTGTCCTATAGGGGCTGCAGAGACAAACACCCAACAGCCTGGTGGCCAATTCCAGCTGCATCACCAGCTAAAGTGACCCCCACCCCTCCAATGCCATTCTGGGTGCAGTCCCTCCACCATTAAAGCTAATGGGAGTAGGATTACTCCCAGCCAGGACAATCCTCCACCATTAAAGTCAATGGGAGTTTTGCCATTTTGGCTTTAATAGCCAAGGGTTGTGCTCTGAGTCTCCACAGCAATCCACACTAGGGTTGCCACCTATGCAAAATTTTAAGGATCACTTATGAAAAATACAGGTTGCAGGCCCTGTGTTGGTGCCAATGCAGGGCCTGCAACCTGTATTTTTCATAAGTGATCCTTAAAAATTTGCATAGGTGGCAACTGTAGTCCACATTAAGCTACATGGAGTTTAGTTGACTCCTTCTTCTCCCCATCTGCTGACTTGTATTATTATTTATCATTTATACAGTGTTCAAAGTGCTTTACAACCCTTATCTAGTTCACCCACACAGCAGCCCACAAGATAGGTCACTATTTCTATTTTACAAACAGGGAACTGAGGCTGAGAGAGCGACTTGCACAAGGGCACACTGCGCTTATTGTTAATTTTTTTATTTTAGATTTTTTTAACCCACCCTATCCATTAGGGTCAGGGTGGCTTACAATTCCTTAACTTGTTAACTGTACCATTGACTAACTAATTCACTCAACTCTTAATCCTTACAACAACCCTGTGAGGTAGGTTGGGTTGAGAGAGATCTATGACTGACCCAAGGTCACCCAGTGAGTTCATGGCTAAGGTGAGACTTGAGCAGGGGGCCTCCCCCTACCCCCCGATCCAAGTACTGCACTCTTAACCACTACACCGGCACTGGTTTAAGATGGGATTTGAATTCTGGGCTCCCAGAACCAAGTCCAGCACATTAGCCACTAGGCTATACTGTCTCCGACTGTCCTGAAATAAGGCCTCAGCTGCCCATTCCTGATCCAGCAGCAAGCTGATATGTAATATAGTGTTCCCTGTGTCCCAGATGGTTATCGGCCCAACACATCAGGGGGGACATACCATGGTTTCGCTCTTTCCTGATGGGTAGAACCCAGCGAGTGGTTCATGGGGAGTTCTTTTCATCGTACCGAGACCTCTCGTGTGGAGTGCTGCAGGGTTTTGTTCTGTCCTGTCCCCTCTCCTGTTCAACGTATACATGCAGCCACTCGGTGATGTGATCAGGAGGTTCGGTGTGCGGTGTCATCAATATGCTGTTGACACCCAGATGTATCTCTCTTTTTCAACAGACCCAGACCCTGCAGTCTTGGTGCTTAAGACTCAGTGCTTGACGGCAGTGGGGGACTGGATGAGGGCTAACTGACTGAGGCTGAATCCTGACAAGACAGAGGTGATGTTGGTGGGTAAGGCGATGGAGGTGGTGGCCCCTGTTATTGGCAAGGTCTGCCCTCCATTGGTATCCTAGGTATGGAGTCTGGGGATGCTCCTCGATGCACAGCTCTGTGTGGATTCCCAGGTGGAGACTGTGGCGAGGAGTGCGTTTCGCCAATTGCATCTGGTGTGACGGCTTTGGCCATTTGTTTCAAACTCTGACCTGGCCACCGTCATCCATGCTTTCATCACCTCTAGATTGGACTATTGTAATGCACGCTATGTGGGGCTACCCACGGTGATGGTTGAGAAACTGCAGCTGGTGCAGAATGCAGCAGCCCATCTTTTGGTAGGACTGGGCCGCCGGGAGCATATTACACCAGTGCTCCGCTCTCTGCACTGGCTGCTGCTGGTTTTCTGGGCCCAATTCAAGGTGTTGGTCTTGGCCTATAAAGCTCTAAACAGCCTAGGCCCTGCTTATCTGCGGGACCGCCTCACTCCCCAGGTGCTGGATCGACCCCTGCGGTCATCTGGGGGTGCCCTGCTTGAGGTCCCCCGAGTCTTCCGGGGGCTATGCAGGGGAGGGCGTTCTCGGTGGCTGCTCCATGGCTGTGGAACTCCCTTCCAGTGGGGGCCTGGTTGGCCCCAGCTCTGCCCTCTTTTTGGAGGAACTGTAAGACCTGGCTGTTCCACCAGACATTTTGGCGGGGGAGATGGGTGAGGGGGTGGAGGGTTTTTGGGGTGGGGGGTATCTCCTTTTAGTTGGTTTTAATTGGTGTTTTAATGTTTTATAAATTGTAAGCTGCCCCAAGCTGCCTGTGGCAGGAGGGGTGGGGTAGTAAATTTTTTAAAATAAATAAAAAAATAATCTCTCCTTTCCCCAAGGTTAGTGTTTACCTTTTGCTTTTGATGCTTACCCGCTGCTCTTCCAGCCCCATCCTCACGGCACAAGCTCTCTTTTACTTCAGTTGGAGTGGTGCTGGTGGAGAGCTTTGAGGACCAGAGCCTTTATGAGTACTGTTGCAAATCTACCACATGGCTATTAAGGAACAAAACTCTTGCTCTTATTTCTGGTGGGCAGGTTTTCAACAGAACCTAGTTCCCATTTTCTCACCTTGTTGAGCTCTCCTGAACATCTGCCCAGATAATAATTTACGGAAGCTGCTGGCTGCTTAGCATTCTGGAAATTCTGACCTTGACTTTGATTCCTAACGGGGAGCAGAGTTCTTTTCAAAAATCCACCCCTACAGCAGAGATTCCCAGTCCTCAGGTCAGAACCCTATGTGAGACTGTGCCTTTTGTGGCCATAATGAGCATAATGATAGTGGGAGACGTTTCCCCACAAATTAAGGGGTATGAGTAACAGTAATAGCCCCGTTCCCCACAAAATTTTTGGCAGCCCACAGTGGACACCATTTTCCCCTGCTATGGCCACAGGCTGCTCCTTGGGTCAGAGGAGAAGAAATGTAGCTTCATCTTTCCACACAGCAGCCAGAGCACAGACTCTGTGAGGGAGCTGCCATTGTCACCGGGACTTACTGCTGTTGCACTTGCCAGGGACATGGTATGGCAGGGGGTCTCATCCTTCCTCCCATTCTGCCATCATCCGCTACACATTTTGGTCTTAAGTTTTGCCTCTGCGTGGATAGGGTCATCATGATCCTGACTGATATTCAATGTTCCCTGCGTGTTTTTGGGTGTTAACAAACAAGACATTAGCTCGCATTAGCCCACACTAGGTGGGTGCCCACCTGCCCATTTATTAGGTGTTTGCCCCCATTGGCCATGTGACCTCCACCCACCAGACCTGCAGCCCCCACTCATGATGGGGTCTCAGAGAATGGGGAGCCCATTGTATGGGTGAATGTGGGCTAATGCATGCTCACATGTCCGTGTCCCATCAACTAGGTTGCACACAGCTCCTCCGCACTTACATATCTGCCAGCCAGCACTATAGAGTCACAGGGAGAAATCCTCAAGTGACTGAGGGGCGACCACTTCCAGTCCTTCTCTCCGCTCTCGCTGCCACCATAAGTGGGGTCTTCCCGTAAGCTCATGAAATACACACAAGGGGCTTTCTGTTTATTAGGCTGGGCATGCTAAACATGTGAGTGGGGACTGAATGGACTGCACCTGAACTGCAGCAAGGTATCCTCTTGTATGTTAACACCTTTTGCCCTGTCTGGGGTTGCAGGATTTGACAGACCTCAAAGTATGTCCTTGTTTTCAGGATGGGAGCACCCAAGGTTCCACAAATACTGCATGGTGATAAGTGTTGTTTAGGAGTCTACTAAGGGCAAATGGATACTGAAAGGAAGGAGAAGACACCAGCAGTGCTTGAGCTTAGAGATAGTAGGTTGCATGTCTTTTCATGTGATGGGTCCAGTGAAATAGACTTTCCAAAAAGCACTGCACTGTTGAGCTGTTTTGGAAATCTGTCCAACCTGATGTATCATAGTAGTAGGAGCTGCTAGGTACTGAGTAGTTTTAAAAATCTGTCTGTTAGCTGTGTGAATGCTGAGCTGATTTGAAAAATGTGGCTTCAGACTTCATAGTAAGAGCAGTGAGAATGAGAGAAATTGAACTGGATGGATTCTTCTCTGTGCATGTTGAATCTCTTATTTTCCTTCTGTGGGTTTGTCACTTTCTACCCTCTTGGCCATTACGTCCTTGGTAGACAAGAAGGTATTATTGAATAGCCTTTGTGTGCTGGATTTGTTCAGAGATGAAACATGTTTCCGGTTGAAAATGGCTCATTTCCCTGGTCTTTTCCTAGGAGCCAGGTGTGTGAATCTAATCAGCATGCTCATAAAATGTACAATGCTCCCTAAGTCAAGCATGCCATAGCATTAAATGCAAGTTTTAGCAAGCCAGCCCCAGAACATGAGATGCAAACTTGGAGCGTGCTGCAAAGTTGTTTTTCTTTAATATTTTTTGTTCCTGGCTAACAAGATGGAAGACTTTCACTCTGTGGTATTTCCTGAAGAAGAAAAACATTAAGCTACGTTCAAAGACTGCTGAGGCTGTAATCCAGAACCACACAAGAACAAGGCCAGTTGCATCAGAGTCTGAACAGTATTGGTAGCGCACAGCACAATTCTCAAAATGTTTAGCAATTGTGTTAATCTCACTGAAATGCCCTGATTGACCAATTTTGAGTATTTGTTTTTTTAACAATTTCTCAAATTCAGTTTTGCACCACCATGAATGTTCACACCAAGGTTGACTTTGTCTAATTTGCTTAGTTCATGAAGTTGAAATTCAGCTTTGAGTAGCTTGATTGCAATTCCATTAGCTCGATTAGTGGAGGTTCACAGGCTGGGATGCCAAGTGGCGTTGTACTATCTGCATGTAGGTGTCATGACCCCAATTGACATTTAATATACGTAGCATATTTTTCCTGGGTTCACAGGATTATATTTATGTTTCAACAGAGGTTCTCGCCTATTGGTGTAACAAATATTCACAATGAATATATTATCCAACTATTTTTGAGTCTGACAGAGCAGATATTATTTCTGCTTTGTGCAGCTATTCAGATCCAACATTTTTGGTTTGGGTATTCAGCAATTCGTTTGTTTGGTTCAAGCTTTTAGTTATTTGTTTTGCATGTTTCGTTATTCAGTATTCTGATTAATACTTTGATTAAGCTATTGCTCATTTAGCAATAGTACTAAATATTGCCAACTAAAGAAATAACTGAATAAACAAATATACACACTAAGTAACTTTAGTACGTAACTGAACAGAAAATACTCAAATAAACAGAGGTGGATATCCATTACGGATGTGGATATTTTTTCAGATACTAAGAAGGCTATCCGAAAATGCAAATAATATCCATGAATGCAAATCTACTGCTCTTTTCACAACTGCTCTTTCCACCACTAATCACAGTCAGAAATTTGGAGAACCACTAGATTAATTTGATTCAGCTTCATTGAAGACTAGTTACAGATATATTCCAGCTTTGATAAACAAACACAGAAAGAATGCAGTCTTTTGCCAGTAAAATCTATGGACGCGGAGGTATTGACAACAATGGTGGAGTATGGCACCTTTTACGAATTATGTGGAATCAAAGCAGACACTTTGATTTCACTGCTGAAGGCCTTTAAGAAAGGATCCTAGCAATTTAGTTCAATTTCTCAGTCTGTTGACTAACTTCATTCAAAGGGGTCTGCACCTCTGCTTTCCCCAGATTACTCCCCGGACTCCCTGCGAGTGATGAAGCTAGTGAAGGCGTTTGTGCTCACCTGTCTAAATTTTAATGTACTTTTCTGGGCCAAACATGTGCCCGGTATTGACAATGGTGTTGCTGATGCCCTCTCTCACTTCCCGATGGATCGTTTCCGTCAACTGACCCCCCGAGCCAAGGCGAAGCCAGAACCGCTGCTGCCTTTGGTGTGGAGCCTTGGGCCCTAGAACTTTACTCCATCGTGGAGGGATTGCTGGTCCCGTGCACTAGGGTGGCTTACTACTGGGCTTTCCGCCAATTTCAAGAATTTCGGCAAGGGCAGGGGTGGGAACTAGGTTTCCCAATCCCTGAGCCACAAATACTCCAGTTTGCCCTCCAGCTGAAGCAGAATGGGGCAGCACCTGGAACTATAGCCAGGGCCCCGATTCTTCTGCCCTGCCATGATTCTTGGGGTTTGCGCCAGGATTAGCGCAGAAACTGGGGAAACACCGGCGGATTTCCCTTCACTGGCAGTGAGGAATCCAGCCGCAGGGGGATCGCTGCTGCCACCTGCTCCAGCTGCCTGACTCGCTTGAGGGAGTCCCGGCGGGGGTTAGGCGGTGTGGCACACGGGCTAGTGAGAAGAAGCCCGAGCCCAGGTAACTCCCCCCCTGGCTCTCCCTCTCCCAGCACCCCCCTCCCAGCTCCCCCCTCTCCCAGCAATTGCCCATGGCTCCCCACGGCTCCACCCCGCTCCCAGCAACCCCCCTGGCTTCCCCCTCTTCAAGCAACTCCCCCAGCTCCCCCCTCCTCCCAGCAACCTCCCTGGCTCCCCCCGTATCCCCCCCTCTCCCAGAAACCCCCCT
>QEPC01001425.1:1520674-1535196 GCA_003113815.1 Sphenodon punctatus | reverse complement strand
GTAACCCCCCCAACAGCTCCCCCATCCCAGAAATCCCCCTGGCTCCCCCCAACCGGATCCCCCCTCTCAGCAACCCCCCAACTTTATTGAGTCACAGAACTTTCAATTTTGGATCACAGAATTTTCAATTTTGGGTCTCAGAATTTTGGAACAATTTTTGCAGAAGAATCAGGGCCCTGACTATAGCTGGGAAAGTGATGGCCTTGGGTTTTATGAGTAACCTAGCCAGGCACCCAGCCCCTGACAGGGGTTTCTTCGCCAGGCACCTCTTAGAGAGCTGGGCCAGGCAGCGGGGCCGTACTCCTGATCAAAGAGCACCCATCACCCCTGCTGTGCTGTTGGATCTCTGCGGGGCCCTCCCTGATGTTTGTTTCAACAACTACGAGGTTTCTTTGTTCGGTACAGCGTTTAAGTTAGCATTCTTCGGGGCCTTCAGGGTGAGTGAACTCGTGTCTGAGTCAGCCAGGGACAATACAGGTAGGGCACTCAACATCAATGGTGTGTACATTGGGCCAGTGCAGATGTCTTTACTGATCTGCCACTCAAAGATGGACCAGAAAGGGAGAGGGCAAGTGGTTAGGTTTACCCGGTCTGGCAGACCGGATCTCTGCCCAGTAGTTGCAGTTGAGGTATACCTCGCCAACCACCCCGGGGTCCCTGGCCCACTTTTCAAGCATGCGGGTGGGGCAGCTCCTGACCAGGTACCAGTTTGCATCTGTGTTGTGATCTACCTTGGTCCGATTAGGCCTGCCGGTGGCTGAGTACCGAACCCATTCCTTCCGAATTGGGGCAGCCAGTTTTGCGGCAGCAGCTGGGTTGTCCGACCACAAGATTCAGGGAGTGGGCCGATGGAGGTCGGGGGCTTTCCGGTTTTACATCCGCCGGCCCCCACACCACGGCCAGCCCTGAACTTTCTTCTTGTTTTGCAGGTGAACCCCCTCGGCGTTGGAAGCAAATCTGGATTGTGGGCCACAGCCTGGTGCGCTAGGCGGGGAAGGAGGTCGGTGTGACCAGATAGCCAACACACATCTAGATGTGTATAAGAGACAGCACCATGGCCAGCCCTGAACTTCCTCCTTGTTGGCAGGTGAACCCCCTCAGCGCCGGAAGCAAATCTGGATTGTGGGCCACAGCCTGGTGCGCTAGGCGAGGAAGGAGGTCGGTGTGACCAGATAGCCAACACAGTTGGGCCTGTCGTCACAAGCGGAGATACACTGGATGGGAAGGGGTGGCATGAGATGGCATCACCTTGTGCCGACATTTAGTAGGCCTTACAGGGGGCGACCTCCCGACATTATCGTCCTGCATTTGGGTGAGAACGACATACACCAAGTGAAAGGTGTACATCTGATTAGGAACATTAAAAGGGACATATGGGAGGTAAAACGGCTTTTCCCATCTGCTCTCATTATTTGGACAGATCTGGTAGAGTGGATCTCATGGGGAAAAGGGGTTCACCCCAGGAAGGTAGATAGGGCACGGAAGAACATCAACAAGTACGTAGGGTGGTGGATAAATTTGGGTAGAGAGCGGATTTATAGCTAAGCCCTGTCCCACAAACAGCCAGAGCTTTTTCGGCAAGACGGGGTACACCTGTCAGCTTAGGGGAATGAGTACTACCTGAAGGCCTTGCAAGAAAAGCTAGACTGCATGTAAGAGAGTTTTTAGGTTAGCATTAAGAAGGTATTAGGAGGGTGGGGGTCGGGCTCATCCGGTTAGACCCGGTGATCCCTTAGTGGCAGGGGTCCAGTACTGAGGGTTAAAGCGTAGATTAGAAGTTGATAAAGCATGAGTCATCTCCTTAAGAGATGGGGAGGCCACACCCACTGGAAAAGCAGGGGCACGGCAACTGATGGGGTAGAATCCCTGGGAGGGGGGCCAGCGAGGGTGGTAGGGACAGGTATGGTCCCCCGCCTGCAGGCCCACTCCTCCTTACTCAACTCCGGAAGGAGTATGGTCCCCCTTGTGCGTGGCAAGTGCCACGACAAGGGGGAGACGTTTGGTTGTTAGGGGTGGTAATCGAGGGTACATCGAAACCACCTGTGACCGGCCGGCGGGAGCAGGAGGGACCGACCTGGGGCCGCAAGGCCGGGGAGAGGATCCGGACCCGGAAGTCGAGCGGGCGGCAGTGACGCTGACGGCCAGACGCCGGGAAGGCGGGGCCAACCCGACGCAAGGGGGCGGAGCCAAACCCCGAGAGGGGAGGGCGCGGCCAAGGAGCCGGGGGGAAGCCGGCTACAAAAGGGTGGCGAGCAGCCCGAATGGGGGGGAGAGAGAGGAGGTATCGGCGGCAGCGGAGAAAGAGGGCCAGGACCCCTGGAGGTACCCAGGGAACCCCGACGGGGGAGAGGGCCTGGGAGGAACCGCAGCCATCGAGACTTGGGGGCGGGGAGCCGAGAGCGCGACGCTGGACCCCTGGGGGTACTCGGGGACACCCGATTGGGGCGAGGGCCTGTGAGGGGCCGTGGCTCTACAGGACTGGGGGGAAGCACCGGGACTTGGGGGACTCCCCGGGACTTGGGGGAATCACCAGGACTTGGGGGGAATCACTAGGACTTGGGGGCTGTCACTGGGACCGAGGGTTGGGTAGGCTTCAGGCGGTGAGCCTGCGGGGGGAGCCCATCCCGGAGCCCGAGGGCTTCTACCCTCCGGCCCCAGGGCTATTCCCGGAGAACAAGGGGGTCGCCCCTCCCCGCCGGCCCGTTCACGGGAACTGGCGGGGGACATACTTAGGGGGGGGGTGACAAGTGGCGTCCCTGGGTGGGCCCGACAGAGGAGGCAGCAGGCCAGGCAAGGGGAACTGGCTACGCGCCGGGGGTTAGGGCCCAGCATGGAGACCGAAGCCATGTTGAAATGGCTTATGGACGCACAAACCGCCCAGCTAGAGACCCAGCGGGGGTTCCTCCAGCAGCTGACGGCGGACCTCGCCAACAACCAGGCCCGTGGGCAAGCGCAGATGGCAGAGCAGGTGGCTGCCCTCATGACCCCGGCCTTGGCGGCAGTGGCAACGGAGGGGAGGGGACCCCAGGTACGCCTAACGAAGATGGGCCCCACCGACGACCCAGAGGCCTTCCTCAATATCTTTGAGAGGGTGGCTACGGCGGCTAAGTGGCCCCGGGACCAGTGGGCTCTCTTGTTGGCCCCATGCCTGTCAGGCCCGGCCCAGACGGTATACGATCGGTTGGAGCCCGCCGAGGCCACCGACTTTGAAAGGGTGAGAACAGCCATTTTGAAAGGGCTAGACATATCCGAGGAGACGTATAGGCGGAGGTTCAGGGGGGAAAGGCACGTGGCCGGATCACCCCCCCAGGCCTTGGCCCAGCAACTTAGGACCCATTGCCTGAGGTGGCTGAAGCCTCAGCAAAGAACGGCCCTAGAAATAACCGAACTGATAATGACCGAACAGTTCATCCAAATCTTACCGCCCGGGAGCCGAGCCTGGGTAGCCCGCCATCGACCAGCTACATTAGAAGAGGCCACCCGGCTGCTCGAAAACTACGAGGCCTTTGAGGGGACCGCCGGATATCCGGGGCGAGACCTGGGCCGGGGGCGAGAAGAGAGAACCCCGAGGCTAGGAGGGGGTAGGGAGCCCCGACCTAGAGCCCCAGGGGGTGGCGATGGCCGAGATGAGGGCCACCCGGGTTGGGGGGGCAACCGACCCGGACGGGAAAGCCGACCGGAGGGGGGGACAGGGATGGCCCGAACCCCCTTCTCCCCGAAGAGACTCGAAGGCCCACCCGGTCGGGAAGGTGGGGTACCCGGGCCCCGCTTGTGCTACCAGTGTGGCAAGCCAGGACACTTCAAACGGGAGTGTCCGCTCATGGACTGCACTTTCGCAGAGGGCTGGTACGGGGAGAGGCTGGGAGAAGGAGGCCAGGAGAAACCCCTCATCCCGGTATGGGTGGGAGGACACCGGTATGAGGCCTTGGTAGACACCGGATGTGGAAGGACGCTAGTACGAGCGGGGATCCCAGGGCTACCACAGGCTTCTTTTCCCCAGGTAGGGATTCGGTGCATACATGGCGAGGTACGATTCTACCCCACCTGTTGGGCCGATCTGGGGGTGTCGGGACAGACCGGGGGGCGCCAAGTGGGGGTAGTCCCGGGATTGGCCCACCCCGTCATACTAGGGCGGGATTGGGGGGCCATGACTCCCTTACTACAGGCCGCGGACGGACTGGAAGGCGAAGAGGTCCAAGAGGGCTCCGACGAGGACGAAGATGGCCGGGCTGGAACAGGGATGGCAGGAAGGGTAAGACCCTTTAATCTAATACAGGAGCAACGCAATGACCCCACCCTGAAGAATGCTTATGAACAAGTGCAGGTGGTGAATGGGACCCCTCGGGAGCCCAGGCGGCCTCCCACCTACCCGCACTTCGCCCTAGCAGGAGACCGGTTGTACCGAGTCCAGAAAGACGAGGTCAGGGGGGAGGTATGGCAGCTGTTAGCCCCCCGAGGGAGGCAGGAAGAGTTGTTGAGGGTTGCACATGAGGTACCCTGTGGGGGGCACCTGGGCGAGGAGAAGACTCTAGACAGGCTGACCGCCCGGTTTTACTGGCCAGGTATTAGAGCCGCAGTAAGGCGGTACTGCGCCTCCTGTCCGGAGTGTCAGCTGACTACCCGAAAGAAGGTGGCCCCGGCCCCCCTCATCCCGTTACCACTGGTGGGCACGCCCTTCGAACGGATGGGTATGGATATAGTGGGCCCAGTAGAACCATCATCCGAGGGGTACCGCTATATATTGGTGACGGTTGACTACGCCACCCGGTACCCGGAAGCCATCCCCGTCCGATCTATCAAGGCCCCGGTGATCGCCAGGGAACTGCTGAAGATATTTGCACGCACAGGCTTCCCCCATACCCTATTGACAGACCAGGGCACCAACTTCACCGGGAAGGTGATGCAGCAAGTGTGTCGCCTATTAAGAATACACCACATACGTACCTCCGTGTACCACCCCCAGACGGACGGGCTGGTGGAGCGGTTTAACCAGACGCTGAAGGCCATGCTCCGCAAGTTTGTCCGGGAGGAACCGAAGGGGTGGGCGGCATTACTCCCCGCTCTCCTCTTCGCCTACAGGGAGGTGCCGCAGGCCTCCCTGGGGTTTTCGCCCTTCGAACTCTTATACGGGCGGCAGCCCCGAGGGCTATTAGACCTGATAAAGGAAGGGTGGGAGGAGGAGTCCAACAGCTCAGACAACGTAATAGAGTACGTTACCCGATTGAGGGCAAGGTTGGAGAGGGTAGGAGCCTGGGCCCTACAGAATGGCCTGGAGGCACAGCAAGCGCAAAAGGGGAGGTATGATAGGCAAGCGAGGGCCCGGCAGTTACAGTGCGGTCAGAGGGTCTTGGTACTGCTACCCTCTTCAGAGTCAAAGTTATTGGCTACATGGCAGGGCCCCTACGAGGTGGTGGCACAGAAGGGGCCGGTAGACTACGTCATTCGGCGGCCGGGGCGCCGCCCGGAGCTCCAGACGTATCACGTTAACCTCCTGAAGGAATGGCGAGAACGCGAGCAAGAAGGAGCCGAGGCCCTGACAGGGGAACCCCGGAGGCCGGAAGGAGGGAGTCCGCCCGAGGAAGAGGTGACGGTGGGGAAGGAGCTGGAGGAAACGCAGACAGAACAGCTGAGGAGGTTCGTAGAGACCTACCGCCGAGTGTTCACCAGCCGCCCGGGGTGTACCACACTAGTGTACCACGACATTGTCACGGAACCAGGGCAGGTCGTGAGGGACCCCCCGCGCCGGAGTCCTTATCACCTACGCCAAATGGTAGATGGAGAGGTAACCCAGATGCTCCAGTTAGGGGTCATTGAAGAGTCTAACAGCCCGTGGCGGAGTCAACCCGTCCTAGTCCGAAAGTCGGACGGCACCATGAGATTCTGCATAGATTTCCGCCGAGTGAACACAATCTCCAAGTTCGACGCCTATCCGATGCCACGGGTGGATACCCTGTTAGAGCAGTTGGGGCAAGCCCGCTACCTGTCCACGTTAGATTTGACGAAGGGGTATTGGCAGATACCCCTCACCCGGGACGCCCGGGAGAAGACCGCCTTTGCGACACCGCGCGGCCTCTTCCAATTCACCAAGATGCCCTTCGGCCTACACGGGGCCGCCGCCACGTTCCAGCGGCTGATGGACAAGGTACTGGGGCCGCATCAGGGCTACGCCGCAGCGTATATTGACGACATCATTGTCTTCAGCCGCACGTGGGACGACCACCTCAGACATCTGAAGACGGTGGCAGAGACGCTGGCCCGAGCAGGACTTACCGCTAACCCACGGAAGTGCCGACTAGGGTTGCGGGAGGTAACTTACCTAGGCTATCGGGTGGGCAGGGGGCAAATACGGCCTCTCTGGGAGAAAATACAAGCCGTCAAGGAGTGGCCTCCTCCTACCTCGAAAAGACAAGTGCAGCAGTTTATGGGGCTAGCGGGATATTACCGGCAGCACGTGCCCCAGTTTGCAACGTTGGCTACGCCCCTCACCGATGTAACGGGGAAGAAACACCCGAAGGAAGTGACCTGGACCCCGGCCTTAGATAAGGCCTTTTCGGCCCTAAAAAAGAGCCTCTGCGAGGCCCCCGTCCTATACGCTCCGGACTTTGCGGAACCCTTCATCCTCCAGACAGACGCCTCCGACGTAGGGCTGGGGGCAGTCCTGTCCCAAACGATCGAGGGAGAGGAGCATCCAATCGCCTATCTCAGCCGGAAATTGGATCGACGGGAAAAGGCCTACGCAACGGTGGAAAAAGAAGCCCTGGCCATCCGATGGGCAGTGGGGGCTTTGCGATATTATTTATCCGGGGCCTCTTTTACTCTAGTGACTGACCACGCCCCCTTACAATGGCTAGCCTCGATGAAGGATACTAACGCCCGCTTAATGCGCTGGTATTTAGCTCTGCAGCCATACCATTTTTCAGTGGCCCATAGGGCCGGGAGGTTCCACCGTAACGCTGATTTCTTCTCTCGACAGGGCGACTCGGCCCCCCTTGCAGCCCCCCCCCGGGGGACCTCTTAGAGGGGGGGGTGTGTGACCGGCCGGCGGGAGCAGGAGGGACCGACCTGGGGCCGCAAGGCCGGGGAGAGGATCCGGACCCGGAAGTCGAGCGGGCGGCAGTGACGCTGACGGCCAGACGCCGGGAAGGCGGGGCCAACCCGACGCAAGGGGGCGGAGCCAAACCCCGAGAGGGGAGGGCGCGGCCAAGGAGCCGGGGGGACGCCGGCTACAAAAGGGCGACGAGCAGCCCGAATAGGGGGGAGAGAGAGGAGGTGTCGGCGGCAGCGGAGAAAGAGGGCCAGGACCCCTGGAGGTACCCAGGGAACCCCGACGGGGGAGAGGGCCTGGGAGGAACCGCGGCCATCGAGACTTGGGGGCGGGGAGCTGAGAGCGCGACGCTGGACCCCTGGGGGTACTCGGGGACACCCGATTGGGGCGAGGGCCTGTGAGGGGCCGTGGCTCTACAGGACTGGGGGAAGCACCGGGACTTGGGGGAATCACAGGACTTGGGGGCTGTCACTGGGACTGAGGGTTGGGTAGGCTTCAGGCGGTGAGCCTGCGGGGGGAGCCCATCCCGGAGCCCGAGGGCTTCTACCCTCCGGCCCCAGGGCTATTCCCGGAGAACAAGGGGGTCGCCCCTCCCCGCCGGCCCGTTCACGGGAACTGGCGGGGGACATACTTAGGGGGGGGGTGACACCACCCCTGAGTTGTTGTGTAAGGATAAGCTCAAGTACTGGACCCATATCGCTCTAGGCGATGTCCCACACCTAATTACAATTAATAACCTTGTTTTAATAAAGAGTGTGGCTGTTTAAACTCAACACTTGGTGTCCTGTCTCCTTTGGTGTGTCGGCAAAAGACTGTGTTGGCAGTTGAAGCTCTACCAAGTGTTGTGTTCTTTCCGTGCTGTTGCTCTGAACTTTTACTTTGGAGGGACCTGACCTCGCAGCATAGTGACAGCTATGAAGTTCCTAGACAGCCCCCAATTTGTTCTAGTGCTAAACCAATTAACTGGACATGTACAGAGCTGTGAAAATCTGGCTGCATGAATAGTTCCAATATGTTATAGATGTTTTTTTCAGCTCAACGTGGCAGTTGATGATAGAGGATATTTAGATTGCTGGCTTTATGGATGTGAAAGGCGTGATACAGAAAGAGCATTTACCATGCTCCTGGTTGGCACCTGTGGCAGGCTGGGCGTTCCCACTGTGAGTGTTTCTGACGATTTGTTTAGTTTATTACTCAGATAAGTTGGACACAATAATGCCAGCATTTAGAAGTGAGCATTGATAAATGTGCTGCTGACTTGCAGGAGGTGGGAAGACAATTTAACTGACACACTAGAGAAGGTTTTATAGTTAGGATGCAAGGTAAGTCAGGCTACTCTGGCTGAAGGCTGAGAAAATCTCTGAGACCAACTAGAAAACAAAACCCACTCCTCTGCCAGATAGCATCTCAGCATCACCACAGCAATGACAGGAGCACTGGGAAATGCCGTGAGGTCAGGGCGCTAACGCTTCCAATACACAGGGAGATAGGTGGCTCTTTCTTTCATGCCATATGCAAACCTTGTCAAAGTTTGATTGTGTTGCATGCAGACGGGGCCTTGCCACCTCCCCTAGCTGCCTAGTGTTATCTGGATACATCCAAACTCCTAGCCTGCATGCAAAAATTGGCAGCTTGTTAATGAGCCAAAAGCCCCAGAGTGAGAACCCTGGGGAACTTGTAATGCTAAGAAGGGAATCAGTGTTGTTAATAGCCACTTCCTGTTAGCAGCGGGAAAGACTGGAGAATAGACTATAGGCCTATTGTGTATTAAACAGCACATTGTTTGCATTGGCAAGAAAGAGTCTGTTTGTTTATCTTCTGTCTAAATCCAGCAAGGCAGAAACTGGTTACTAGTGAAAAAAGCCTGGCTACCAGGAAATTCTGCACAAGACCTCAGTTGGTTTAAACAGCAAAATGAACAACCCAAAAGGAAGAAACGTGTGTATTTAAAAGCATTTTGTCCTGTTTTGGTGATATTTGACCACAGGAGCTGAAAGAGGTAGTGGGTTTACTATTTGTGAGTATTACCTGCATGTTGGGGTAACACTATCCAGTTTTTGAGGTATTCCATTTCTTTTGGGAGGGGTCTAGTTTTTTGTTCATTTATCTTTTTTGGTGTCATTTTGGTCACATCTTTTTTGGCCATTATCACCAAAATGATGTAACTGAAATATCCCCCCCCCCCGCAAAAAAAATTTTTTAAAAAAAAAACCAAACCCCCTAGAAATGTGTCAACCGAAATGGGTACTCCACAGAGCACAAATGCTTACCAGTTACTACCTGAACTACCATTTGGGGTTGGGTAGTGTAGATTTTATGGGTTTACCTGCTTTTCAGGTACTTGTTTCAGCTCTAGGCCAAACAGAAGCAGACTGGCAAAGATATGTATCTTCCTTGATCTTCATTAAGTAAAAGAGAAGATGTCAGGACTAGGACTCAAACCCTTAGTTACTAGGGTGAGTGGTAGGATTTTTCTCCCGGTGCCATCTCCTAGCGTATCTGCTGCTAGGCCTCTCCTTGTATCCATTAGGACACCTCCACACACTGATCCCAAGCTCTCAGCACACCAGCTGAGATCAATTATCGCTAGTAGCTGGGCCTAGCTGAGGTACCAGGAAATAAGCTGTTCACCCATTGGTCCTGGGGATAGCTAGCTGGCTTTAAAAGCCAGCTCATGGGTTGGGCTCCTTAGAGCAGCTCAATGTCTCTATATGGCTTGATTAGGCCATGCCCCCAGCAATCCATAGCCCAGTCCTCCTATTCCCTGTCTGTGTATCTGCTCTCTTCCCCCCCTTCCTGGGATGGCTCGATCTCTTGGCTTGACTCCTTGTTTTGGGCATTGGCTTGCTTCACTCTTACATGATGCTATCCTCTTGGACTGATTTCCTGGCCTGACCCCTGGAATTCAAGGTACTGCTCCTACTTGCCCTGATCCTGCAGGGACTCACCCAGCTGGGTTTGGATCCTGCAAGACTTACTACCAAAGCTGCCTTACATCATGGCTGCCCCAAATGCAAGACAGGTGTGAAAAATTAAGTAAAATTTAAAAACAGTGTAATTTGCTGTAGTGTGTCATGTATCCCAGTCTCCCCAATCCTCAGAGTTGTGAATCTGTTGCTGCTCCAGTTAGGGGGGTTGACTTCTTGGCTAAAACTGTAGAGCCCCTTGCTTTTAGTACTGGAGGCTACTTGTTCAGTCTAGGGTGACCATGCCTCCCCTTTTTAAAAGAGGATGCTTATGAAAAATACATGGTGCAGGGCTGCACTGGAACCCATGTAGTCCTGCAACATGCATTTTTCATAAGTGTCCTCTTCTAAAGGGGAGGTATGGTCACCCTAGTTTAGTCCCTCGTGTTAGGCAAAATGGCAGTCCTCACATTTGCACAGAGCATGTAACATGAGGCAGTACGGTTCTGGTCTAGCCTTTCTCTCCACATGTCTACTACGGGCTTAGTGGGCTGCATTACATAAGGAGCTCAACACCTCAGCTACCAGTGAATGTTGACCAGTTTTGTAAATACCACATATTAGGTAGCAGAGGCTTGCAAGCAACCCAGCCAAAACCTGACAGGATCCAACTGATGCTCTCGGGCTTGAGTTGGGCACTCTGTCTACCCAAGCTCTTTGGGCTCAGCTCAGAATGGGTTCCCTTGCTTTGACGGGTCCCACCCAGAAGTGCCATGAGAATGTTAGAAAGAGGTGGAACAACTCCTTAGTCCCACCTCTTTTATAGCACCCCCCCCTTCTTATGGAGAACTATGTTGTCATGGCACTCCACAGAGGTGTGGCCGTCTGGACATATTGGGTCTGGGTGGGCTTCATTTGGGCCTATTGCAGTCAAGGTTGGTCCCAAATTACTGACTTTAGAAGGGCTCTACCCAGCAGGTTCTGACCAGCTGCTGGATGAGAGAGAGAGAGATTTCTACAAGACCACTTGCCCATGTTACCAGGGCTGGTGATTCTCCTGGTAGGGAATCTCCCAGCCAGGAAACATACGCCGAGCTCCGCATGTGGGCGCAGGTCATCAGTCATGTCCAGCTCTTTCTTTCCTCCGAACAACGGGGCTTGATTTCGAGCCCTGACATTTGGAGGAAAAAAAGCCACTGGACGTGGCTGATGACCCGCGTCCACATGCAGAGCTTGGCGTAAGTTTGGGCCAGGAGATTCCCCGCTGGGAGAATTGCCGGCCTAAGCTTTATCCTTTTGGCCACATTTAAGTCTGGGGAAGTATTTTGTTGGAGCCTATCCATGTTTAGGCATATTAGCAGACCCCAACTATAGCAACTAGGAACCCTATTGGCATCAGTCTCTGAGGTCTAGGTCCAATTTTCATCTGAAGCAAATATGTATTTAGCTGCTTCAATAAAATTCCCCTTGCCAATAAACATTTGAAAACTAGAGTTAGGCCCACACCAGAGTCGGGAATCCTAACACCATTGGTTATTCAAAATCGGACCAACTGTTCTCATAATTTTGTTCATTGATGGGGTTTGTCCTCCCCTTGGTATCTCAGGTCTGTAGTCTGGGGGTGCTCCTGGATTCGCAGCTTTGTCTGGATGTCCAGGTGGTGACTGTGGCAAAGGGTGCCTCAAGATTAGACTACTCAAGATTATTTTATTATCTCAAGATCAGACTACTGTAATGCGCTCTACGTGGGGCTACCCCTGGTGACAGTCCAGAGACTGCAGCTGATGCAGAATGCGGCGGCTCGTCTCTTTATGGGGACAAGTTATTGCGAGCACATTACTCCAGTGCTCCGTTCTCTGCACTGGCTGCCGATAGTCTTTCAATCCGATTCAAGGTGTTGGTTTTGACCTTTAAAACCCTAAATGGCCTGGATGCCACTTATCTGCAGGACTGCCTCATCCTCTGGATTCTGGATCGGCCTCTGTGGTTGACCGGGGGTGCCCTCCTTGAGGTTTCCCGGGTGTCGACCATGAGGAGGGTGTTCTCGGTGGCCGCTCCACAGCTGTGAACACCCTCCCATTGGAGGTCTGCCTGGCCTCAGACCTCCCTTCTTTCCGTAGACAGTGTAAGACCTGGCTGTTCTGCCAGGTCTTTGCCGATGGAGACAGTATGGGTGGGTTGGGCTAGGGTGGGGTTTTATTGCTGGGTTATTTTTATTGTTGGGTTATTCTTAAATGGTGACTTTTTTATATTATTTGTTTTGAAATGTTGTTAGCCACCCCGAGATGCTTGTGCAGAAGGGGACGGCATATAAATGCAAGAATAAATAAATAAATATAATAGGTAGAATCTCAAACCCTGGCTTTCACACTCCCATGAGTATTTGGATCCTGTGCCAATTATTGCAGTTGGAAGTCATGTCAACCCAAGCCCTTAGTCTACTTTGACACACTTGGCAGCTCTTTACTCAGGAGATGTGTTGCAGCATGGGACCTTGGTACTTTGATGATAATAATGGGGTAGATAAGAGTATTCTTGGGTGTTTACTTTCAGGGTGGGAAAATTGGAAGTAAGGTACATCTGGACGGAGAGAGTTATAATAATCTCTTCCTTTGAGCATGCCCAGAGAACATGCCTTTTTATATATTTCCAAATGGGGCTGCTCTTCCTTACTGGTCCAATAGTCACCTTTTGCTCTCTATTATTATTATTATTATTTTATTTTATTTTATTTTATATAATACTTTAAGTACTCATTTTTAAAAAGTATAATTGAGGCCAAAAGCTAGGAACTTGCCTAGAGCCACCCAGCATATTCATAGCTAGGATGAGGTTTGAACTCTGGTCTCCCAGATCTAAGTCCAAAACCTTAGCCGGTACGCTACACTGGCTCTCAAGTAAAACTGTTCACACTATGTGTCTACATTTGAAAATCAGACATAGAATCTGGTTCAAATTCATGCACTCAAGCCAAACTTACAACTCAGACTCTTTGCCCATCCTCTAAATATTCTGTTTTAACTGATCAATACAAAAAACAAATTAAAAAACCATTTCCCCAAAAGAAAGTGCTGTTTAAAAACAGCATGCAGAAGAGGCTGTGTTGGCCAAAGGATGAGAATAACCCTCAGATACTTAATGAGGAGACAGATGCTGGTTGCTCTGCCCCATTGGAATGGCTTAAGTAAACAGGCATGCCATTTCTGGCTTCCCTACTTGGCTGCCTGCCAGAGCCTGCACTGGGCTTGAATGTGGGCCTAAAGTCTGGTTACATTCACAGTTTTAGGAACCAGCTTGATGGAAAGGCGCAGGCAGTGGGGAGCTGCCGAGCTGCCATCTCTGCAAGCCATCTGCGCGCTCCTCTCTGCGACATGGCTGAATGTGCACAGATCAAAGCTGGTTGAGTTTTCAGGCTACTGAATTGTTCTGTGAACTGTCCATTGGTATCTTAGTACCTCTTGGCATACCGTGCCCTATGCAGCTTGACTGTAAAATGTCAAGTTCAGGAAGGGAAAGCGGGTTCTGAATCACTATGGGGGCAGGGGTTCCCTGCCTGCTGCTTATGCCACTCTACATCTGGGGATGCTGGGCTCAGAAGATTCTCTCTGGTCACCTGCTTCCCTGGGCCCTTTTGGGGGGTGGGGGTTAAGAATCAGGTGCAGGAGGGGGAGACCCGGTTGGGATGGGGGCAGCTATTGGGGTTGTGTTGGGCATGGGGTATGGCAGGGAGGGGGGGGGAGGATAGACCATCGGGATTGGTCCCTGTGTTCTGCTCCCCCCCCATCTCAGGATATTTGGGGGCTAAGGCCAGTAGGGCCCCTGATCTGACACTGATACTGCTTAATGCAAGGTCGGTGGTGAATAGAACATATATCATCCATGATTTGATTTGGAATTACTCTGTTGACCTCATATGCATTACAGAGACCTAATCTGATACTGATGCTGCTTAATGTAAGGTTGGTGGAGACTAAAACTTGTATCATCCATGATTTACTATTATTATTTTTTATTATTATTATTATTATTATTATTAGCTTTTATATAGTGCCAGCGATGTACCTGGTGCTTTACAGAGAATAAGATAAACACGACCCCTGCCCGAGAGCTTACAATCTAAAGACAGGGGGAGGGGAGACAGGGAAGGAGGAACAGCGGGAGAGTCAAGGGATGCAACATTCATGAGGATGCGAGAACTCAGGTACACGTTCTTGACTTGGTTACAGTAAATTGGGAGTTTACAGATAACAGGTGGGGGATAATCCTGGGTGGGGATGATTAGCAGGAGTTAGGAAGGGCGGAGTGGAAGAGGTGGGTTTTGAGGAGGGACTTGAAGGCGTGGAGGGTGGGGGCAAGGCAGATGAGGGCAGGGAGGGAGTTCCAGGCGTGCGGGGCAGTGAGGGAGAAGGGGCGAAGGTGGTTGGGGGACCAGTGGAAGTGTGGGAGGGTGAGAGAGGGGATGGAAGAGGAGCGGAGTGCTCAAACAGGGGTTCGGAGGGAGATCAGGGCAGAGAGGTAGGGGGGAGCGAGGTTGTGAAGGGCTTTGTAAGTGAAGATGAGGAGCTTCTGCA
>QEPC01001425.1:1463143-1520574 GCA_003113815.1 Sphenodon punctatus | reverse complement strand
GGGGGGGGGGGAGGAGGCGGCGGTGGCGTGGGGACGGTGGAGAGAGCTGACAGGCTTAGTGGGAGGCAGGAGGAGAGGGGAAAGAAGTGAGAGGGAAGGGGGAGAGGGGGTGAGATATAAGGACAGGCATCTTGGTGGGTCGGTTACGGGGCGGGAAGCTGGGATGGATCTTGTCATGCTGGTATCCACCTCCGCCCGACAGTGGCCCGCCAACGGCTCTTTGCCCTTTGGGATTAGGCCACCAACCTCATATGCATTATGGAGATCTGGCTGGACGAGGCATCTGGGCCAGTATTGTCCAAGTATTCTTCCAGATGGTGCCAGCTGGCTACTCTATGCAGCATCAGTCTCGGCTTGGAGGGCGAACTGGCTGTGATCTGTAAAGACAGCTTGACCTTTCAGACCTATCTGGTGCCTGACTTATCTGATATAGAGTATGTCCACCTTGTGTTGGATTTGGCTGGGGACAGACTGGGAATCCTCTTAGTGTACTGACCACCCCGTTGCACAGCTGATTCTCTAACTGCTCTAGCCGAGCTGGCCTCGGAGGTGGTGTTGAAATCACCCAGACTTATTGTCTTTTTTTATTATTTGAAAAGGTGTTTGGCAGGTGGGGAATAAGGGTTGGGGTGGGGGTTGGAGAGGGGCTTGAGGGGTAGAGGTGTGAGAGGGGGTTGTGTGGATTCTGTGCACAGTGGGTTTTGTGGTTTTTTTTATTGGTTTTAAATGTTTTCTATAGATGGTAAGCCACCCTGAGCCTCAGGGGAAGAGTGACCTATAAATTGAAATAAATAAATGAATACATATCCCCCTCACCCCACCCCTTTCTCTCTGAGTGGAGTGAGACAACTTACTAGAGCTCAGGGGAAGTTACATCTGGTGATTTGATGGATAGCATGGGCCAAAGAGAGGACAACCCTTTCCCCCCTTGGTTTGGATCCCAAGACTGTCATACAGGGGAAAATGTTGAAATAAAAAACAGAATGGCATTTAAGAAAATAAGTGGGTGTAGCGTGATGATGATGTCAGCAGAACTGAAATGGGCTGTGGGTTTATTGAAGATATTACACTCACATTTTCAGGTAGCCCTTCAAGTACCTGAATAATATCCACAACTGAAACTCATACTTGTGTTATTCAGTTTTGATTTGGGGGTGGGGGGGTGGGTTTGATTATATTGGTTGACTATTTTGGTTACATCATTTCTGGCAATTGTGCATGTTCAATACTAGTACTTATACTGCTGAAATGACTTAACCCAAAATTACAAACAAATAACCAAAGGACTGAACAACTTAAAAACCAAACTAAAACTCCCCCAGAAAACGATCCCAAAGAGATGGCCACATTCTCAGAGGGCCACAGGTCAAAACTCAGGCTCTACATATCAGAAGGGGAATGGGTGATAATGCCCCTTTTGCAACACCTCCTTGTTCCAGCGTAGCCCCACCCTTCACCGAGTGCCATGACATCATGGTAGTTCACAAGAGGCAGGACCATTCCTGATCAGTCTGTGATTCCAAATGGGTCAAAAGGTTACACTGACCAGACCCCAAAACTTGAAGTCCTGTTGTGACTGAGTGGGCTGGGCTGCACACTACCATCAGTGACATAGCTACTGTGGTGCAAGCGGGTGCAATTAAACCCAGGCCCTGGTGCCCCTGATATTTTGGGGGTCCCTCAGCAGTTGGCTCTGGGTCTGGGTGCCGCAGGACCCCATGGAGATGGAGCCCTGGAATGGGGTTGGGGGAGTGGGGGACACCTGGTGCAGTCACACTGTAATGCCCCATTCTTCTGCCTGCCTTCCACCAGTCAGCTGTTCCACACTTCCCTGGACGCCGGAAGTGGAAGTTCTAGCGAAGCACAGGCCAGGAGAACAGGAGGTGGCTTGGCTGTGGGCCAGGCAGCCTCCCTGGCCCGGAGAGGAGCTTAACCAGTACTCCCTACAAGGCTCCAGAGAAGCTGTGGCTGAGGGCTGCTCGTGGGTACCCCTGGGCCCTGGCACGAGCTGCGCAGTGCCCAAGAGGTATGGGGGAACTTGGGTCCCAGTTCTCCCTGGTTATGGGATGGGGGTAGTCTTGTCTGTAGTGGCAGAGAGGGGAGATCAGTGCTGGTCATGCTGGGGGCTGCAGTCCATCTGGAGCTGTCTGGAAGGCCAGCAGAAATCTCCGGCAGGGAATGGCTGGATGTGGAGGTGAGGCAGAGTTCTGTGGCTGGTGTTTCCTATGGGAGCTGTCAGGAGGAGGAGGAGGAGGGAGTCCTGGTTTGCACCCGCTTGCACTACGATAGCTATGTCACTGATGGTAGTGTGCAGCCCAGCACTTCCTGCTACCAAGTTCAGGTCTCTGTGACACTGACTAGTACTACCATAGGTTATTGTCAGAAATCTGTCTCAAATTGGTCACCAGAATTGGTAATCAGGCCAGATCTGGAACCAGAAGAGCAGGATCACATCAGGAACCATGTGATAAACTGTAGTCAATGCCCTTGAGCTGAACCAAGTCAAGAGTCAGGCATCAGTATATGAGGCTGAGCCAGAAGCTAAGTCGGGAAGTTGTGCTCAGTCAGCAGCCAGAAGGTCAGAGCCAATTAAGGAATTGAGGCAGGGGGCAAGGTCAGGAACTAGGGCAAAACTGGTTAGAAGACTGAAGCAGGGAAAAGAATCTCACCAAGTTCCCAGTACAAAGGTCTAGAGATAACATCTCACTTTTCCAGACACTTCCTGATAGTTACCGTACTTAGCTTTAAATAGGATGGAATAGCCAATCAGGAGAGCTGGCTAGCTAGCCAATCAGAATTCGTTGTCCAGCTCTCAACTGGCAACACAATCAAAGTGCCTGTCTGAAAACTTGAGGGCTCTGGGTTTGAGTCTGGAAGGGTCTCTCACTTCCCCACTATTGCTCTATGTCCTGTACAGAAGCCAACAGCCGTTCTTCAAGCTATCCTTTTGCTACCCCCCTGCAAGTGTAATAAAGATGCACACAGCAAGCAACCATCCTGCCCTACAACCCCAGCGAGTTCTTGAGGGACTGACAGAAATGGGTTGGGAGTAGAGCTGGAACGGGTATCTGATTTGATACCCGTGGATAATACATTTTGGGGTATAATTTTGGGTATCCATCGGAATACCATTCGAATACTCAAAAAGAAAAAAAAATTGGAAACTGTTTTATTGAGTGCCTGAAACTACCTCCCCAAATGAAATTATATCTTCAAAAGTCCCCAAATCAGAATACTGGTTGTCAGTATTTCAGTATTTTGGGTACCCTACCGAAAACCTGTTCAGGCACCAAAATGTACCCAAAATAAACTGTTAAGTTCAGGTACCAGAAATTTAACAGATATACCCATTTTTGTGGGTACTCCTTTTTCAGCTCTAGTTGGAAGGTATTTAGAAAGAGACACTGAACAAAACATTAAGTATTTGTTTCTGTAATCCTGAGTTCAAATCCTACCTCAGGCTGCAACCCTTCATCCATTAAACTTAATGGCAAAACTTCCATTAACTTTAATGGTGGAAAATGGTGCCCTAAGTTAAAAATGGTGACTAGTGTTCTGAACTTACCCTATGGGGTTCATTCCCTGGATCATGTCTGTAGGGGTAGGGAAGGGAACAACACAAAAAGATGTTCCTCATTGGAATCCATTTTGCTGACATCACATCCTTGAAAAATATTTCTTCTACTTCATCACTCATCCAAATGCCTGTCTGAAGGTGGTATGGTAGGATGCACACTCCCATGAGCCACTCAGCACCCACTCTTGGACACTCGGGGTGCACTGCTGAGAAATCAGGAGTGTGCTGTTCGGGGAAGCCAAAAAAGTGCATGGCAACAGGCACCCATACACCCCATGCCTGTATGAACTGGGGCGGCTACCCATGCCAGCAGACAGGTCCCCCGCTCATAAGCACTGTGGTGGTGGGGACACGGCCTTTGCATGTCACAGGAACTGGCGGCGAGTACTGGGGAGCCCGGTTCTTGAGCGATCACACCCGAACCATGTCAGTTTTAAAGGCCAGCCTGGTGCGCTTCCCCCTCCCCCATGGTGCGTGGCGTGGGAGTGCGAAGCAGCTGCCGTGTTAGCCACCCTGGGAGCCGCCCATTAGAATCCCTCCCCGCGTGCTCCACCTGAGTGGCTGCTCTCAAGCTGTGTCACTCAGCAGCCACGGACCCCTCCTCCAGCCTTGCTTGTTTAAAAACACCCCATGACTCTCAGGGTAAAGGCCTCTAATAATCTGATTGGCGTTTCAGCTCTGTTGGCCAGTAGGGCACTTTGGTTTCAGCATTATTTATTTCACTGCTGAGCGTTTTAGTAGGCAGAAGATGGGAGTGAAGTTTATAGGGGAGAAAATAAAAGAGGAAAGAAAAAAGGAGGCTCCCAAAGAAAGGCAGATGGGACAAGGAGAAAGAAAAATGAAGGAGAAAAAGACAAGATAGGACAGTTTAGCCGTGTTTCCACTTATATTCCACATTCTCTGGCTAAAGGAAAGTCCTCAAATCTGGTTCCCTTTTCAATGGGAAATTAATGGTTAATTTTAATTAGCTTTAGTAAATTAAACAGTTTGAGGAGAGGGGAGAAGAACGGCTCGAGATGAATTATCTCAAATGCTGATTATTATATAGCTTGGCCTTCTTAGGACCCCTGATGGGAGACTGGTGGTGTTCAATCCTGTGGCAGGATGGGGTCCTTATGTAACCAAAAACAAAGCAATGCTTTCTCTCATGCTAAATCTTTTTATCCAGCCTCCTGCTTTTCTGAATTTCCCTGGGATCTGGGTCTGTATGAATTATTAGTTCAGTCCAAGCAAATCTTTGCCTTGGCATCATCATCGTATCATATCAAAATATGGATGTGGCAGGCACAATACCCCAACATGAGATTATTACATTGATGATTGACAACATGACTTGGCATGCTGAGAAGGGACAGTGCTGTTCAGTGATTGTAAATCAGAAGCACAGCAGACTCTGCTTATAGCCCACACAGATTCCTAGAATCAACTGTGTCCTGGTGGATGAAGACTAAAGTCTTCAGAGCATAGGGGAAGGGTAAAGATAATAAACGCAGCAACACATACTATCATTTCCCTCAACACAAACTGTGGTTTTAGTGGCTACAATTAAAGGGGTCATCTTGATTTACGCCAACTGAGAACACATCCAAGGTACACTTACTATAGGAGAAACAAATAGTAAATTTTGTATTTGTGGATATTATTGGCATGTTTGAACATCTGAATGATATCCACAACTGAAATGGATATTTGCATACCTGCTTGGTCAGCTATTTCCTTTCAGATTCTTCATTCATTTTAGTATTTAGGTTTGGTTATTTTGGCTGTTCAGCTATTTCTTTTTGGCTATTGTGCATGTGCAACAGTGCTAAATGAACACAGCACAGGCTCCATGGCAGCAGAATCCTAGGAAACTCTGTGCTTGCACAGACAAGGCTTTGGTAGGGAGGAGAGTGCAAGAAATAATATAGCATTAGGAGCCAATTAGGGATGCACTCTGGACTGGCCAATCAGAAGACTGTGGAGCGCTAGCTGTTGGTGTACCAGAAACTGCTCTTCAAATTGTAGTTCCCCTGCTCCACCACGGTGGCTCGGTGGTAGGGCTGAACCGAGTACCAAAAAAAATAAATACTCGTGAGTATTCCTGAGTCTTTGAGTACTGTCCTGAGGTTTCGGCCCGATCCTTGGAGACCGGGTGAATACTTGGTACTTGGGAGGGGCCAGAAGTAGGGCTGTAGCGGAATATCGCAGCAGTAGCTATTTCCGGCGGAAACAGTGTTTCCGCAATTAGTGGAATGGCATGGCAGAGGCTTTAATTCCGCGGTTTCATTCCACGGTTCCGCTTATTTAATTCCGCAACTTAGTGGAATCGTGGAAACATGACATTTTCGCTATTTCCGCAATTCCGCCAGCGCCAAAAAATCGCGGAATAGTGGTTTTCCGATTTTTCCGTGATTTTTCCGCAATTCCGCGATTTGCAGAATTCCGGCGGAATTAGCGGAATATCCGCAGAAATGTCGCGGTGTGGCGCGGGCAATTCCGAAATAGCGGAACGGAATCGCGGCGCGGTAAAAGCTGCTGCCGCATCAGCCCTAGCCAGAAGGGGGTGGGGGAGAGGGTGACACTGGCCAGGGAAGGGACAGGGAAAGGGGTGGGGGGACAGCAAACGTACCGGGAAGCAGCTCCAGTGTGCCTCTGTTGTGCGGGACTGGTCTTCCCAGAATGCAGCTCCGGCACACCTCTGTGCATGCTGTCTGGGAGCGGAGCATGCTGGGAGATGTAGTCTGGACTACATCTCCCAGCATGCTCCAAGACAGCATTGCACAAATGCACTCCGCAGCTGCTTCCCAGGCAGGACGGTTCCCCCAGCAGCATGCAACGACGCCGTGTTTCTTTCTTCCCTGCCCCTTACCCTTCCCACTTCCCCTTCCCTGCGCTCTTCCCTGACCACTGCTGTGCTCCGCCCCTCCCACCCCCATTCTGAGTAATGAGGTAATTTGTTGAGTTATTTTACAACGGGGGCAATTCCTCGGTTATCCTCGGTTACTTGAAACTTGGCAGAGCCGAGGACGGGGATACTTGGGAAAACCCTGAGTAAGGTCAGCCCCGAGTTACAGCCCTGGTAGGTTCAAGGCCTACCGACTTCCTATGTGCAGGAGCTACAGAGCTAACTAGAAGCCCTATCTTGGCTTTCTGAAGGATGATGTCACATCCAGTTAGATGACATCCCTCCTGAAACCTGGCCTTCTTTCTGTAGTTCCATTCAACATGAACTATGGAAATTGAATTCTCCCATCACCACTCTCCATGAGCCCACATCCATTTTGAGATGCATTGGCTGGCTAACGAGGGGAGCTTTGTCATGTTGCAGATGACGTTTGGACCATTGTGTGGATAACAAAACGACTTGGCTTCTAAGGGGATCATTTGAATAAATACATTTTCTTTTTTTCTTCTTTTTTTAAAAGAAACAAACAATGCATCAGGAAAGAATTCCTGTTTTAATTTTGTATTCTGGGCTGATGTTTCAGCTTCCCAGCTTCTTTCAAATGCACTCCACGCTTTCCCTCTGGCCTGGCTTATCTTTCTGCTTTAAAAGTTATCTGAATGTTGCTGTTTAATTGGCATTAGCTAAAGTACTGAAACAGCAAATTTTCAGACATTCCCTCTAATCCACTGACCCAACCTCTGTGGTGTTCTGCAAAGCAAAAGCCTACACTTCTTGAAGGAAGGAGATCCTAGGTTAAAGGGTGGAATTCTTCTATGCAGAACACTCCAAGCCCCATGATGACTCCACAGAGCAAAACACAGGCTGCAGAACATAAGCTCTTCTCTGCCATATTGCTTTAGTTTTCCATTAGGATCTCTCAATCTCTCTGCTCCTTACTCACTAGGGGTGGGAATATCGGTATCAGATAAATCCGATACACCCGATAATCAAGTATATTGGATTGATCCGATAATCTGATAATCACCGGTATCAGCATACCGGATTTTTAACATTGCCCGCTTTGCCGTTTTTTTTTACATTGCGGCCATTGAAGTAAATGGCCGCAATGTAAAAAAACCGGTAAAGTGGCCAATGTTAAAAATCCGGTATGCTAATACCGGTAAATCTGATACTGGGGAGATCTGATACCAATAAATCCGGTATCCGGTATTCTCCCCGGTGTCCCATCCCTACCACCATCCAGAACACAAACATGTCCATCCTGAAGTTTCCCAGGTTCCTCCAGTATGGAAGATGGAATTTCTCCACTCTGCCCCTGGAGAGGTCCAGAGATATGCACAGTGGGAGGCAATGGCCCTCCTCTAGAAAAAACACACGTCCTAGGGCTATGGAATAACTAAACACGGGGAGGACTGGGCCACTTAGAGAGGCTGAGGGGAATTCCACATCATCTACACACCGAATCCATGGAAATTCCTCCAAAAGAACATAGAGTCTGAGGCTAGACCAACCTTTTGTAAATACCATTCTTTTGAAAGCACAGAAAGGTAGATGTCCTGGGGCAGATCCAGGAGTGCAGCTCCATAGGAAAGTGAGTCTTAGTACCAAGGAATAGAGACACGGACGACTATCTCCTATAGTGGTGTGGGAGGGCACCATGGGAAACAACCAGAAGAGTGTCAAGGGTCTCTGCTGATGCTTTATCTCCTGTAGGTGTCCCTCCTGGATCCAGGTAGAATTCTTGAGTTTGTCAGGCAGCTGTGTGAAGTACTCTGAATGGGTGTTCTCAGATGGACAGGGAGCCTGGTGTGCTCAGAGCTGCTCCAGAGTCCCACTCAAATGGCTGTCAGTTACTAGCTCTGCCTGACGCAATATTAGAAGGGCCAGCAGTGTCCCCTGGCTGTGGTCTGACCACACAGTGTCCTCCCACACCATAAAGTTGCAGGCACTCAGCTGATGCTCTAGTCTGGTGCCTGCAACTCCATGGTGCTGAATGCACCAATGGATGGATGGGAGCAGAGCTGCACTGTGGGTCCCCCCACCCCCCCAGAAGATGGGCAGCATTGTAGTGTTTGGCCTCTGTCCCAGGTTTGGCTGGCTTGCTCTGCATGGCATGCTCTGAGAACTTGCGGAAGTGGCCGTGCTGGGCTGCCCCGAAGCTGCCCTAGTCTGCTCTGGGTTGCACATCTGGTGGGCAACTTTCAAATGGACTGGTAACAGTCGGGGGTGATAGGAACATCTGTGCGCACCCCCGGGGCTGCTGTCCATTTGTTTACTCCCTATGTGAGAAGGACAACCTCACCACTGGAGGGGGAAGTATTCTGTTAACTGGACGTTACTGAGCTCCTTCCTGTGGCATTTTCTGGATGAGGTGATTTAGAGACACACATTTTCTCAGTCTGAGTAAGATCTTGTTTATGGCATTTATATTACTAAACTTATTCCAATTACCACAGTATTGGTGCAGAAGTTTCCTAATAAGTAGATTAAGTGCGATATCTTCATTTTTTTAACGGGGAACTGAGGTGGGATAGTGGCCAAGGACACTCACTGACCGGGGGGAGGGGAGAGGGGTTGAGGGAGTCCAGACAGGGTAGGGAAAAGGAGAGCATTCTGGATCATAGATCCTAACTGCAGATCCAGCCCCTACCCTCAAGTATGTGCCCTTATCTTCACTCGCGAGGGAAGGGGCTAGAACCATGGGCAAGATCCAGGAATTGGAAAGGGGGGCAAATTATAACAAGCTACAGGCCATATTTGACTCATGGCATGGGGCAAGGGTTCTTTATCCCTAATGTATTCTATACACACACATCAGTATACACAAAATTGTCATATTTGTTTGAGTCAAACAAAATTCATAAGTAAGAGGCTGATCATGCTAATTTGGGACAGCTATAATTATAGTACCTTTCCCCATTCCTAGTTAATCTTATGCCAACATCAAGTTGTATGGCATGCATCAATTATTATTATTATTATTATTATTATTATTTATTTATTTATATTTATTTTTATTTTATTTTGGTAACTCCTTTCTTTCAAATAACAAGATACTTCATTGTAAAAAAAAAAAAAAAAAAGAGAGAGAACTCATTTCTGGCTTGTGTAATGAGTTAGATTAATGTATTATCTTTTCAGTTCAGAGACCTCAATTTAAATCCCTTCCTGTTTGACTCGATCAGGAAAGATTCCAGCCTGGCCCCAGTACAGAAATTAGTTTATACAGTGTCTAAGTTGGAATTATTAATTTCACTTTATGGCTCTCAAAGCTGAACAGTATACATACAGCTGGGAACTGTGGAGCGCCATGTATCATCATGTTGGGTGCCTGCTATGAAGGGAATGAGGGATTCTTGGTGTGACTACAGGATACGGGGTGGGATGTGGAAGTCACTTTTCTGAATGCCCTAAATGACTGGTTCCTAGAACAGCTGGTTCTGGAATCAACAAGAGGAGGAGCTATTCTAGATCTAGTCCTGAGTGGCACGCAGAACCTGGTGAAAGGAGTAACTGTGGCAGAGCCACTAGGCAATAGCGATCATAATATGATCGCATTTGACATCATTTCTGTAGGGAGAAAGATATACAAAAGTACAGCAGTAGCATTTAACTTTAAAAAGGGAGACTATGACAAAATGAGGAAACTAGTTAAAAAGAAACTAAAAAGCCTAGTTGCAAGGGCTAGAAGTTTGCAAGAGGCGTGGAGACTGTTTAAATGCACCCTTCTGGAAGCCCAGATTAAATGAATCCCGCAAGTTAAAAAAGGAAGCACTGAGCAGGAAGACCAAACGTCTTCCACTGTGGTTAAATGGGGAGGTGAAGGAGGCTATTAAATACAAAAAAGGCATCCTTTAAGAAATGGAAGGCTATTCCAATGAAAATAATACGTAAGAGCATAAACACTGGCAATGTAAATGTAAAGTGCTAATAAGGCAGGCCAAGAGAGATTTTGAAGGGAGGCTTGCTAAAGAGGCAAAAGCAAGCAACAAGAACTTTTTCAAATACATCAGAAGTAAGAAACCTGCTAGGGAGTCAGTTGGGCCATTAGATGACAAGGGAGTAAAAGGGGCGCTCATGGAGGATAAAGACATTGTAGAGAAGCTGAATGAGTTCTTTGCATCGATCTTCACTGTGGCGGATTTTGGAGAGGTACCCACGTCGGATCCTTGCTTTCTGGGCGAGGAATTGGAAGAGCTGTTACAAATCAATGTGACGTTGGAGGATGTTCTAGGGCAAATTGACAAACTGAATACTAACAAGTCACCAGGGCCTGATGGCATTCACCCCAGAGTTCTGAAGGAACTCAAATATGAAATCGCAGACCTACTGTTAGTAATTTCTGTCACTAAAATCTGCCACTGTACCAGAGGACTGGAGGGTGGCAAATGTAACCCCGATATTTAAAAAGGGATCCAGAGGTGATCCTGGAAACTACATACCAGTAAACTTGACGTCTGTGCCCAGCAAAACGGTGGAAACCATCATTAAGGACAGAATTACAGGGCATGTTGACAAACATGGCTTAATGGGGAAGAGTCAAACATGGATTTTATAAAGGTAAGTCATGCCTGACTAACCTGTTGGAATTCTTTGAGGGTGTAAGTAAGCATGTGGACAAGGGAGACCCAGTAGATATCGTGTACTTGGATTTCCAGAAAGCATTTGATAAGGTCCCTCATGAGAGACTCTTGAAAAAATTAAAAAGTCATGGGATAGGGGGTAGTGCCTTACTATGGATCAGAAACTGGTTGAAAGATAAAAAGCAAAGGGTAGGACTAACTGGTCGGTTTTCTCAGTGGAGAGATGTAAAAAGTGGTGTGCCTCAGGGATCTGTATTGGGACCGGTGCTGTTTAATATATTCATGAATGATTTGGAAAAGGGTGTTAAGAGTGAGGTGATCAAATTTGCAGATGACACCAAGTTATTCAAGGTAGTTAAAACATGAGCAGACTGCGAGGAACTGCAACGGGATCTTACGACACTGGGTGCCTGGGCATCTAAATGGCAAATGAGGTTTAATGTGGACAAGTGCAAAGTGATGCATGTAGGGAAAAATAATCAAAACTCTATGTACACAATGCTAGGTACTAAGCTAGGAGTTACCACTCAGGAAAAGAATCTGGGGGTGGTTGTGGACAATACAATGAAATCCACAGCGCAGTGCGCAGCAGCAGTAAAAAAAGCAAACAGAATGTTAGGAATTATTTGGAAGGGGATAGAGAACAAAACTGAGGAGGTCATAATACCTCTATACAAATCAATGGTGCGACCGTACCTTGAATATTGTGTGCAGTTCTGGTCACCCCATCTCAAAAAAGACATAGCTGAACTAGAAAAGGTGCAGAGAAGGGCAACAAAAATGATCAAGGGCATGGAAGGGCTCCCATGTGAGGAGAAGCTTGGTAGGTTGGGGCTCTTCAGTTTGGAGAAGAGACGACAGAGGAGATATGATAGGGGTCTATAAAATCATGAGTGGGGTGGAACTAATAAACAAGGAGCAGTTATTTACACTCTCAGCTAGTACTAGAACTAGGGGACACTCCATGAAACTCATGGGTGGCAAGTTTAAAAAATAAATAAAAGAAAATATATTTTTTTCACTCAGCGTATAATTGGGTTGTGGAATCTATTGCCAGAGGCTGTGGTAAGGGCCAGTATTATAGCTGAGTTTAAAAGTGGTTTGGACAAGTTTCTGGAAGATAGATCCATTAGCAGCTATTAGCCAGACAGGATCAGGGAACATGATGGGAGCTGGGGGGAAACTACAGGGAATGGATCCCCTATTGTGACCTGTTGGGTGCTTCTCCCAAGCCACCGTGATTGGCCACTGTCAGAGACAGGATGCTGGGCTTGATGGACCATTGGTCTGACCCAGTATGGCACTTCTTATGTTCTTATGGCTAGGTAATCAAACCACCTCAGTAGATTAAGGACTTGGGCCAGGTGACTAAGACAAATCAGCTGACACTGTCTAGATATTAACCCAAACTGGGACAAAGACCCAGGAATTGAGATAAGCAGCAGCAAAGAGACCTGACAACCTGGGAAGTAATAGTTGTATGGGTCTGTCTGCTTTCTGATAAATAATCTGGACCACAGGAACAGGGATTTTTTCCATTTTTTTTTTTTTAAATTAACAGGCCGATTGGCTTCGCCACCCATTTTTTTTACTGGCATTAGCTCTCTTGATTTTGGGTATTCTGGGATGACAGGCTTAAGCTCTTCGTGTGCCTCCATTTCCCCGACCTCCACATTTTGAAGCTGTTCACCTTGAAGGTGAACGCTCTTCCTCACTTAACGAATTAAACATGCATATGATTGTGTTCTCAGAAAGATGTGTAACAGGAGTATCAGGAAGAGAAAAGCATTTTAGGATGAATTATTGATCAGAATTTCAATAAAAAAACACAACTGTCACCATGTCCTATTTGGTCCGAGAGAACGAAGACTTCTTGTGGTCTTCACATGGTTAAGGGAGATAACCTCTTCCCCTGATATCCTATTCATTCATCAGATGCCAGACATATCGAGGTCCCTTTGGAGAGCTTGCATCCTGAATCAGCATGTTTATAGGGAACCTGAAAGGAAAAATAGGACAAGCTCTGAGGCACATTGGAGATGAACAGGGTATAAAAACAAGGTGATGAGCATGACAAGGAGAGATAAATGGACAGATGGATGGGTGGACTGACAGCTGATCAGATTAAAGAAATGAATGGCTGTGAAACTAATTCCTAATTTATAAGATGCTGTAGATACATAGGCTGATGGAAAGTGCTATCTATGATATTCTTATTAGGCTCCAGTAACAATAGCTTCTGAGCAACTTGCAATCTTACCATATTTATCTTCACAAATCCCCATCCTATATATCTATAGTGTTATTGGATCAGATGGGGAGCTGAGGCCTAGAGAGATTAAGTGACTTACCCAAGGTCACATATTGAGTCTGTGTGAATACACCCTAAGTGACTTGCCGAAGACACTCACAGAGTCCGCAGTGAAGTATGGAATTCATTCAGGCTTTCCCAAGGCCTGAACTTACACACTAACAAATGTACCATCCTTCCTTACAACTTATAATAGGAGGGCTTCTTAAAGGGCCATTGCCTGCTCTGCCACAAGAGGTACTTTGGGATGGAAGCAGGGCTGGCCACACCCAAAGCTGCTCCAGGTGTGCACCTCCATGTCTAGCCCCTGTAAGGTCCCATGGGTCTTGAACCTTTAGCCCACAGGGTCTGGGATGCTGCCCTCAGCCACTAGGGCAGCACCCCAGTGGCTGGGTTCAGAACTTCAGCCCGAACTCGGGGTGTTCAGCCCATTCGCGAACACCCCGAATCCGAACCGCCCCCCACCCGAACTGGCCGAACAAAGTTCGGGTTCCAAACCCGTTCGGGCAGGGGCAGGGAGGAACCTGGTTTTCCCTCCCTCCTCCCCACTCCAGGCTACGCGGGTGGAAGGGGTGCCGGGGAGCACCCCCCCCACCCTGCCCAGCCTTGTAATTTCTTTTTAACCCCCACCCACCCCAGCGATTGCCCTACCTGGTGGTGTGGGCTCCGGTCCCAGGTCTACCGGTGGCGGGTTCAGCAGCGGTGGCGCTCCGGAGCGCTTCATGCCACTACTAGGCCTTTCGGGTCAAACTGGAAGGCCTGGTAGTGGCCTGAAGTGCTTCAGAGTGCCGCTGCTTCCAGACCTGCTGCCGCTGCCACCGCTGGACCCAGGGCCGGATCCCCAGCACCACCAGGCAGGTCGGGCTCCAGGTCCGGCAGCGGTAGTGGTGGCAGGTCCGGTGGCGGCGGCGCTCTGGAGCACTTCAGGCCACTATTATGCCTTCTGGTTTGACCCGGAAGGCCTAGTAGCGGCCTGAAGTGCTCTGGAGTGCTGCCGCCGGACCAAGGGTCAGAGCCCTGGCACCACCAGGTAGGGCAATCCCTGAGGTGGGGGGATTAATTTTTTTTTGTTACAAGGCTGGGCAGGGTGAGGTGCTCCCTGGTGCCCCTTCCACCCACGCAGCCTGGAGGGGGGAGGGAAAACCGGGGCCCACGTGTTCAGCCTCCCTGAACCCGTTTGGGCCAAAACGAACGGTTTGGGGTTTGACCGAACCCCGAACCGGCTAAACACTGAACCCCCCCGGTGTTCACACATCCCTATCAGCCACTGACACCACTCCCTAGGCCTGACCTCAGCCTTATTTGTTCTCCCAATGGTTCCTTTAGATCTACAATTCTCTCCCTGGGTCCACTGAGCAGACAGACCACAACTGCGCCCCAGGTTTGGTCAGCCTGTTCCACAGGCAATGCTCTAGGGTGTTCCGGCACACCACAAGCAGGGATGGCCAGACCGATTTCACATCTGGTGGGCCACCTTTAGACAGATGGGCCACCTGGGGCTGGCACATCCAGCTCTGGGGCAGTATGTCCATCTAAAAGCACCAAGGTTTCTTACACAGGATGCAAGTCTATTCTGCAATGGTTCCTTCCTACTCCCTTTTGATGAACAGTTGCAAATGCACAAGGGTTTAGCTCTGGCTGCTTGCCAGTGTTCAGGGAGGGGCGGCGAGTACTGTGAGTTTAATTCACGTTAGCCCAGTCATGTGAAATCTTCGGTCGTGTGCAAGGGGGTTTTAGCATTATTCTTCCGTTTTTCCATTAAATTCAATAATATGATATAGGGCTGGATTTTGAGCCTTGTATCGCATTATTGAATTTAATGGGAGAATGGAAAAATAACGCTAAAAACTCAATGCACACGACCAGGGATTTCACGTGATGGCACTAACATGAGCTAAACTCACAGTAGTCCCTGCTCCCTGAACGTTGGCAAGCTGCCTATAATAGGGACAGATGGTACAGCTACACTGTGGCCCAAGAGCATGGGAGCCCACACTTCCTGGTGCAGCTGCATCCCTGCCACTGGGGGTCCCCATTCCATTTACTGTACCTGGGCCCATTCCAATCCAGCTGCACCCCTGCCAATGCATTTAGCAAACTGCCCTTGGCTAATGTCTTTTTAAGCTGGAAAAGGCCAAGGCTCAATTTAGACTCTGCCATTTGGTTGGAGTTTCCTTGATAGCAACACCTGTCAGTCTTTCAGCTCCATTCCCTGATCAGTCACCCCTCTCCTCAGCAATTATCCTCCTGGAGGGAGGAATTATGATTTAGAGATGAGCAAGATCACTGAATGGCAGAGAAGTACAGGCAGCTTGGCTCCTAGGTTGTTGATCTTGCCTGCAATTTCTTGGAAAAGGGCATTGGCGTTACATCTAGACCTGAAATGAGAATTCCCGGTGAGTGCTGCTTCCGTAGCTGAGATTTGCGCGATGTGGAAACTTATCAGCTTTCTTGCTGTTTTTGCCATTTCCCAATAGTTGAACAGGGCTGCTACGGGGTGATCCCAAGACCCGTGTGTACCCTGTGTGCACCCCCAGGGCTGTGCAGATGAAAACATGCTGACTAAGTGCCGGGGCAGTGCTGAAAATTGCCATAAAAGTGCTGTAGAACGGTCGTAAAATTCTCAGAAAGTGACAAAAAGTCTTGAAAAGTGATGAAAAAAATGGCACAGGTACAGAACCACTGGAAACTGATGACATACTAACAGACACTCACAAGCACTCCTGAAAGGTTGGCATTTCCCTTTGGAACGGGAACATTTGCTCTTTTCTTAGCCCTAATTGGACTGACGGAAGGAGGCAAGGACACACGTGGGTTTAAAACAGCCACAAATCTTTATTGCTTAAGAAGAATCAGCTTGGTGTGTGTGTTAATGCTCCCAACAAAACTTGGGTCCAGTGTGTAACTCCAGCCACCAACTAGAGAACTACCTGTAACAGCCAGGGGGGGACCCATCTGGCTCCAATCTCTGTTCAAGCCATACATGCTGCCCCTCAGGCCTCTCCTTCCTAAGGAAGTACCAGCACAGACTCCTTAGCAGGGCTCAGAGTAAGCATGAATGATTCCAGTGGCACCCTCAGAACCACTCAAGTCCAACCAGGGTGCTGATCCCCTCCCTACCGTTAGGGGGAAAAGATGGGCCACTGAGCCCTCAATGGGCAGCTCCTTCCTACATCTTGTAGATACCCCAGTCCACCTTTCCTTAATGCTGTGGTATCCAAATAATTACCTTACCTGCACTGGACCCCCACCTCAGAGTTGTGACAACAGATAACTCTGTTACTTATCAGTAACTAGACCAGAGATGGAGAACCTTTTCCCACCAAGGGGCTACTTTGAAAGTTAGTACAGGCTGCATTATTATTAAGCATTTATATAGCACCAACAGTGTACCTGGCACTTTACAATTGTTATTATTAGAGGCAGGTCCCTGCCCAGTTGGCTTACAATCTAAGGCCAGTTTTAACGAGGTGCTGAAAAGTGCCTCCTGAGCCCCGCATTGAGAGGAAAGCCGCATGGGTAGTGTTTATATGCTCCCTGCGCTGCTGGAAGTGACGTGCTCCCTGTTGTCGGCAGCAGCAGCGGCTGGAGATGCGGTGCTCTGAAGAGGCGTGTTGTGAAAGCCTCACTTTTCAGGCTTTCAGAACGCGCCTTTTCAAAGCACCGCATCTCCAGCCGCTGCCAACAACGGGGAGCATGTCACTTCCGGCAGCGCGGGGAGCATGTAAACACTACCCGCACTACTTTTCTCTCAACGCGGGACTCAGGAGGCGCCTCGTTTAAAAGCGGCCTTAGATGGACACGGGTGAGGGGAACACAGGGAGAGACAGACACACATACATTCCCATTACAGATGGGGAACTGAGGCTGAGAGATTGCAACTTGTAGTTCATGGCTAGGGCAGGATTCCAATCCTGGCTATCCACATCCACCACTTTATCCACTATATCACATGGGTTCTCTGCACTGAAGTTGGGAGTGGTGTGCTTAAGGAGTGCATTCAGGAAGAGGAGGATCAGATCATGGATCTGTCCCCTGTCCATATGTCTATGCCATCCACTCTGCTTCCTTACCCTGAGCTCAGTCTTTCAGTGCTTGGGGACAGGAACTGGATCCAGGGGTCAGATCCCAGAACTGGAAAGGGGCCTGTGATGCACGATGGCCCAGCCCACATGCAAGTCCTCGCAGGACTAGTGTGTGTCTCAGATTTTCTGGGGTTTCCTGCTGATCTCCAGTGTCAACAGGGTCCTTTCCTTTCCATGGCACTTGCTGTCATCCTTCCTGTTCCTGGGTGATCTCTAGGGGTGTGCATGTCATTTTCATTATTATGATAATGAACATTGTTGTTTTTGTTTCCGTTATTGCAATAATGAAAACAACAACCGAGAATACCAAAAATGACAACTGAGGATACCTATAATGGTAACGATATCGATATTGATACCAATACCGAAAATGAAAAAATACCGAAAGCGATAACAAACAATAGCAAAAATGATAACAAAAACATTAACAAAAATGATAACAAGAAATGAAAACGACAATGTTATCATTGTTATTATTAGTGCTGTGGTAGTTGGTTTTTGGAAGGAAAATGTGGAGAGGGGAGGAGGGAACAGACGTCTCGGAGTCTTAACAGGGTTGAACTCTTGAACTGTGCCTGTGTTGGGGGGGGGCGAGCAGCTCAGCAGTATCTGATGGATGTATCGCTGGCCAATGAGCAGCGCAAGTGGGCCCCAGCAGTCTCATGACACTCTGTGATTGCTCAGTTCTTGCTGCCTCCCACAACCAATCAGGGGGGCTCTGGGGGAGGGCACTGCAATCCTTTATAATGGGAAGGCCAGATTTTTTCTCTCTGTTCTGTGAGAGCTCTACTTGTCCCATTGCATTTCCAGAACTGTGGTGCTTGCACATAAAAAATCCTCCCTAGCCCTCACTGTATTATTTATTTATTTATTTGGTACGATCACCAATACCTTTCCTTCATCATACCCTACATTTTACCTTCTCCCTTTCCCTGCCCTTCTCCCCCCCTGTACATTATATATAGGTAGGTAATATAGATTAGATATAGATATATATTATAAACATATAGATTAGATTAGAATAGTTATATAGATAATTGATTAGATAATAGTTTGTCTTTTCCCTTCCCCTGTCCGGCATAGATTTAGATAAATAGTAGTTGTGCATAGGAATCAATAACGACACCATACCAAAAACAAAATCTCCGTTTGAAACTGTACTGATATCAATAATGATATTGATACCAATACTGAAAACGTTATCGATGCCTATAATGAAAATGATACCAAAAATGAAAACGACATTGTCGTTAATAATGATAAGAAAACCGACATCTTTGAATAACAAAAACGAAAAGGGGGCCTGGTGCACACCCCTAGTGATCTCCACCACGGGTCACCAACTGCTCTTGCTGCTCTTGGGGAATTAGCTCCCCTCCCAGTGGAGATAGTCCCCTCCAGTGGCATCTGTCATTGGTGCTCTGGCCTCTGCCGAAGTATAGATCACAGCCTGTAGTCCCCCTTCCGGAGGGATGGTCCTTTCTGTCTTCTGGGTCACGCAGTCGAGTCCAGGGTGCTGGGATGGCATCCAGCTCAAAGACCCCCAGTCCATTGTCTACTCTACTTGAGCTCTCCCTTGCCAACACCTTCCTGGCTCCTGGGGCTGGCCCTGGTGCGCTCAACGGTTCTGAAACCAAAACCTCCCTGGCAACCCCTCCATGCCTCCCTAGCAGCTAGCCTCCCTCCACCTGATGTTAATCTGGACCCTGAGGCCTCCAAGCCCCCCAGCCTCCAGGCCCCTGCTCTCCCAGGTCTGACTAGACCCCCTTGACCTCTCCCTAGGGCAGGGTCTGGGTTCCCACCTACCTCCCCAGACAGAAATGGCTCCAGCTGGCTATAGAACTTCCCCTGCTGTCGCCAAGCTCATACCCTGCCTCTGTTGGCTGGGCCTCAGTCAGATCATGTGTCCACTCCTACACCAGTCCCATAACTCCTTGCTCCCTGAGCCCTAGTTTAACTCCTTCCATCCAGGCTAGGCGAGAAAGTGGTGAAGTGCTTTGAGGCTGTGGGCCTGCTCCTTCCCACAGCATTTCACCACAGGCCAGGGTCAAATAAAAACTAGCTGTAGGCCACATTTGGGCCCTGGGCCTGAGGTTCCCGACTCCTGCACTAGACCAACCTAGGCTTAAAAACATTCTTACTTGCTCAGCCAGTAACATAATTGTGAGGGCACTGTGGGGAAGGTGAAAAAAATCTCACCTCATTAGGCAATTGCAGGCCAGGTGGGGAAAATCCCTTCCGTTCCCATAACAAATGGAGACCAGTTTCACTTCTAAGAGGATGGATGTATGGATGCTTGCTCCCTACCACTCTGCTTCCTGCACTCACACTCCCTTAGCTTAAAGGGGTAGGTCGCTAAGTACCTGGTGCCAAGAGTTAGTTCATGCAAAAAACCTCTGAGGGGTTAAACCTGCCCTTGCTCCATCTGTGGCCTGACCCAACCCTACCCATGTCTCTCTCCAACAATTGCCCTAAGGAAGTTGCAACAATGGCCCTATCCTCTGAGATGGAGGGTACATATTTGGGATTTTTGTGTGTGTTTGTTTCAGTGTTTATCATTCTCTGCAAGCAATTGCAAAGGCAGCTGGGGTCTATAAAACATTTCAAGTCCGTCTGGTTTTCCTTTTCCCCTCCTTTCTAAATACACCTGTGTTCCTTCCTACCACACAGTAGGAATAACCTTAGTTAAGATGCTTGGCACAAACAATTTCATTTAATGAGAGGAAAAACTGATGTTCTCCTGGCTTCTTCACTTGAAATGTCTCCCTGGGGGTTTTCATCTCTGCTTCTTCAGGAGCAAAATTAGAATATTGTGGGGGTTGTCAACATGGAGAGGTTATAGAAATCCTTACTTTATGACAGGAAATGCTCACAGGATTGGGCTAGTTGGGTTAAGATTCTCCCAACGAAGTCAGGCTTTGATTTCCAAGTCCTCAGCACTCAGTCACAGGGGCCAGAGTTTAAGAAGAGCACAGCCTCTGAAAATCTCTTCCATTTTTTGGAAAATTCCCTCTTGATGTAATTTATAAATGCAACAGATCTTTTCTGTCTTACTCTCACATAGCCTCTTTCCTTGCTGTCTGCTTCCTCCCTCCCTCCCTCCTTCCTATTTGCCTCTTCACTCCCACCTTCTTTCTTTCCTGTTCTCTTGCCATATTTGAGCTCCGTTAGGTACATACGTAGCCTCTTGAATTTTCAAGGAAGTGGGGGGTGGGGGGGAAATCTTCTTCCTCAACTCTTAGGAAAGAAGAAATCAGATGAGCATCCAACCTGACAGGAATGTGACAATGGGTGCTTTTATATAGACAGCACCCATGGCTGTGATCCACCTCACACCCAGGCAGCTCATCTGTCTAAAGGCAGGCAACCAGATGTGAAGGCAGAGCAGAGGTGGAACAGGCACTGCCTGCTCTGCTTGTGGTGCTCAGGGACATCCTGGACCACTGCCAGCAGAGCAGGCTGCCCAAACCTGGGGCACTGGCCGGAGGCAGAGCTGTGGTCCATCTACTTGGTGGATGACCACCGCAGCTCCACAATATGCATGTGTGTGTGTGCCATGTGGGCGGACTGTGGGTCATGACAGATGCCAGGTTTATGTAAACCTGGTACAGGCAGGGCTGCATGCAGGCAATATGGGTCTGGCAATCCCCAGAGCAAATCTGGGGGTGAGCAGGTCTGGGTCCATCTAAAGACACCCAGTGAGTGCAGCCACACAAGATATGCAGGGAAGGCTACTGTGCCTTTGGGTAGCCTTACTCCTCCCTGGCAGCTGGGCCATGCAATGGAGTGACTTGTTTGCCTGGTGCTCGCCAGATATTCCTCCTGCCTCGGGTGGGGTGAACAGCTGGCTGCTATCAGACATATGCTTGGAAAAATTCCAAGGATGTATTGAAGAGCAGCCGTATCCCACATGGTGTAAGGCTGCCCAGGGTGGGGCAATTTGTGTGCCTGGCCATCTTTCCCTGCCACGCTGCTGTGGGGCCTTGAGCCATGGCATGGCCTGGGGTAGGATTTTGGTTGGGATGGGGGAAGGAGGAGCAGCAGGGCACCTGCTTATATGACTGATGCCATGACCCACTACAGCCATGGCGGCAGCTCCAGCAGTGGCTGGCCTGCCCGGCTTCCCTGTGACTGTGTGTCTGGCTCTCTGCACTGCCACTGCAGTGTGGTGGCTGTGCTTGCACACCATGGGGCTGCATGGGGATCTAGCCCTCACAGCTCATGTTGCTGCACCCAAGTTAAGAAGAAGACAAGTCATTCATATTGTTGGGAACAGGACCTCCAAAACCCCAGATACAGACACTGTCCCTCATAAAGAAGTATAGGAAAGCATTAAAAAAAGCAGCCTAAACTCAGCATTAGGAAGCAGAACAATAGTTTGGCTATATGTCTGGGCAACCCCCCAAGAAATTTATTTAATAAAGTATCTGTCATCCAGGTCATGCAGATGTAGCAGGATAAAAGAATGGAAACAAGAAACGGATTAAGAATTGGGAAGGAACAATGAATTGCTAGGGAATACCTGCATAGACTGAACGCCAAATAAGTGGGCAGGGTATGGTACAGCAAACTCAAATGGGATAGAATGAAACAGACTAGAACAGGGTACTCAAAGGGGTCTCACCAGTCTCGTCCCTGTTAGTGCCAGGCATGGTGGGTTAATATTGTGCTACGCTGTGCTGTGTTTGCATACTCCTTTGCCAGCTTCAATCTTTACTTCCCTTGCTATGTACAGTCAGAAGTCACCTTGGGACAGGCACAATACCCCTGTCTGCTTTAACTCTCAAATGACAACTATCTATTAGATATACAAAGGTTAATAGTGATGGGGTGTCAATGATAACCTTTGTCACCAGCAACATCTAGGGGCATTTTGGCCAGGCACCCAAGGGAATGTGTCCTGTCTCTTGGATGAGATGTTGTCTTTGGATGCTACTGAATGCTGGGCAGATGGCTCTAAAAGAGGGGATGTGCTGGAGGGGTCATTGGTACTGTATAGCTGATGCACATAGAGAGCAATGGCACCTACATGTATGCTAAACATATAGAGAGCAATAGAACACTCCTGAATTTGGAGTTAGCATAAGTGCAGCCATGCTAGACATATCAGCTCTTGGCAAAGAGAATAGGGGTGTCTCTGTGGCGAAACGCCAGTAGGGGGCGCTATACAGCTGAGCCACCCACCTCACTGTGTTTCTCCAAATCAGTGCCAGGAACAAGGAGTGCTCTTGGGAAGCTGTGGGGTTTATACCTTGTGGGGTTCACATGTCCTGAATGGTTTGGACGCCCTCTGAATTACACTCAGGTGGTGGCAGCGGAATACAAAGGGTTTTGGGGAGGTTGCCAGCTGTGGGAACCCCTGGTCACAGATTTGGAGAAACACAGTGAGGTGGGTGGATCAGTTGTATAACGCCCCCTACTGGCGTTTCACCAGTCTCTGTACCTGTTCTTGGCAGAAAAAAAAATATGAACACCTGATATCTCCACAAAACCGAATGACAGTTGTATGAAGTGCATCCAAAAGTAGTATACACCTCATTGTATTGTACATGCAGGATGACAGTTAATAAATAGCTATATTAATAAATTATATAAAACTAGTTCTTGACTGAGGGAAGTAGGGAATCGCTGTATTGGCAAGAGGATTTTGAGGTATACCAACATTGTTCTGACAATCTAATCAGTGATCGTATTGTGCTGTCCCAGGACATACATGATGTAAGGTTTAGGGGCTGGATTTGACCAGTCTACCTGGAGGTGGGCTGGCTTTGGTCAGTTCGGATGCTCGTTAAGGTTTCCCAAATGGGCTGTGTCTACCTGGAAGTGGACTGACTATGTCCAGCTCAAATGCCCACTAAGAGTTGCCAACTGGGCTGGATTGATCAGTGATGTAGTAAACTTGTGAAACTACAAACTGTATAAATAATGGAGGCACAAAGAGTTGGCAGCTGCTGCAGCTCTACCTCACCCAAGCCTCATACTCAAGTCTCAGAACCCTGCAGAGGATCTTGTGACTGTACACCATTGGGAACTCTTGCAGTGCTGAAGCGGTGAGATACTTATTGTTAGTGCATTTTGCTTGCTTATCTCTAATCACTGATAAAATAAAAGTTACATAAATAGTGATTAAACACAAATGCTCTTGCTGAACGCTATGTTAAAGCCCCACACAGCAAAATAGACACTGAAGCCTCGTTGGGGAAAAGGGGGATTGGTGTTGCTGCAACAATATGACCTACAGAATGGTGCTTTATTGCATTATGTTATCATGTTTGACCTTCTCATATGTGGAATTTGAGATAACATAAACCCATGCAGCATAAACAATTTGTTACGAGCCAGGCATCCCCCCCCCCATCTTTTGGGGTGCATGGAGAAAGGTGATGGAACCCCATGTGAAAAAACAAAGAGAAAGAGAGGGCAAAAGCAGGTCAAGCTGGCTCCCCAGAGATTCCTTGAAGGAGACTAACCCTATGCAAAATTACCAGCCTAGGAAAAGAACAGGAGAAGCCAGTACTTAAAAGGAATATTTTTCATTTTTTTTTTCATTTTCATTTCATCTTTAATTTATACAATCAAGATGGCAGGCAACTCCCTCTTTTGTATAACCTCCAGAGATGGGATCCTCCTGCCTAGTAATATTCCCTGGGTTAAGAATATGAATATTGAATAGTATGCCTTTAACCGGCTCAAGTAACCTGTATGAGCCATCAGGCCTCACCTGGAAAGTTGCAGAGGAACAAGATTCTTTCCTGCCCCTCTTCCCAGCCTGATGTTTATCCAAAAACATCCCTTTTCCTGTCTTCCAGGACCGGGACGCACCTGGAAAAAACCCATTCCAAACACCCATTGCGAGCCTTTGTCTAGTCCTGGAAACCCCATCACCCACCCAGAAAGTGTCTTTCTAGTATCCCAACTCCTATTATGAAGCTTTTGTGAGTATCCCAACTCCATTGAGAGTTTTTGTGTGGCTTTGTCTCCTGGTCCCTACAAGTGACATGAACTTCCTATTATAGATTTCAATTGCTTTTGGACATGGATACACATGGCTCTCCTGTGCAAGTCTGCCCCAACGGTCTCCCAGGCCTAGGTCTGTCCCCTGGCCCCCTACTCCCGAACCACTGCAGGATTTCTGGGACTCACTCGTCCCCGCACAATGGGCAAAGGAGAGGTAATCTATTTTTTTCTTTACTCAAATTCTTTCTTTCTTTCTTTCTTTCTTTCTTTCTTTCTAAACTCAAGGTTTTAAACTCAAACTCCCTTCTTGCTACTTAAATATTTTCACCTCCCCCCATCCCCTTTCTCTTTCTCGCCCCTGACCTTGGACTTACTATTTGTTCTCCAGAACCTAAAATCTATCCCTACACTATCCAAAGTTTAACCCTGTAAATGCCAGTACATGCTAGGCAGCACTGTTTTGAGTGTGTGTCCTGTAAAATATATATCCCCTCTTGCTTTGAAATATTTCTTGTCTCCGTTACATTTCTTGGAGGGGAGGCCAACGGCTTGTAGCGTGCCACGTCCTCAGACCAAATCCCTAATGCATGTGAACCCTAGGCAGTTGAAAAAGAGTAATTCCCCCAAATTGGAGACTTAGCCTGATCATTGGGACCGTCCCTCTCTTGGGACCCCTGTGATCACATGTGGAGAAGGATCAAGTGGTAACAGATTGCCTAATCTCATTATACTACTGATTCATAGTTATCGATGGTATGGTACCTGATTCATAGGTATCCATCTGTAAGGGTGAATATCCATAATTTTCCATTCCATTCCATATTTATTTCTACCCCGCACTCTCTCCCGTAGGACTCGAGGCGGCTTACAAGATATATAACATATTCTGGGTTTTCCACACAGGGGCCCAAAAACATTAAACAGCATCTAACATAATATACAATTTAAACAAGAAAAACAAAAAAGATTTTTTTCCCCAATCGCATCCCCTTAGCTCAACCAATAAACCACTCTATAACCTCCCCCACAAAAACAAGGTAGGTCCCACCAACAACCAAATCATCCAAATCATCCCCCGCTGCCACCGGCGGAAACCTGACCACCTCCACCCTCCTCTCACCAGGGGGAGGTGGCCCCACCAACCTTACGTCCACAATCCTAAATAATTCCTCTTCCTCCTCCCATCCTCCTATCTTTTTCCCCAATCCCACCCAAGGCATCCCCCCAACACACAACTCTGCCCTACTCTCTTCCATAAGTGTCCTACAATCCCTCTCCACAACTCCCCTGGTCTCACTGCCACAAAAAAACTGCTTGTACACAAATTCCCCCCCCCTCCGCTCTTCCTCCCTCAAGGGGTACCCCCCTCCTCCCTTCCAGGCCTCGAAGGGCCCCAAAGGGCCGCACCCTTTGACCACGGCCCTTCGGCTCACGGCTGGCGGCTTGCGGCGCAGCCGCCGGTCTGTGCTTTAAGTGCCCCTCGGCACTTCCGGTGAGCAGTGGGGGGGGGGGAGAAGACTGTCCAAATCCCCTTCACCTGTTCCCCTCCTGGGTGGTTCTGCCAGTGTAAATCCCATGGGGGTGCGCACTCCCATGCACACGCATCCCCATGCACAGGGGCACCAGAAAAAATGGAGGTGCCTCTGTGCGTGGGGATGTGTGAGGGTGCCCTCATATACACCCCACACAGCGCACATGGACCAGGGGGCACACAGACCCCCTCACGCCATGGCCCGTGTCAAAAGAGCCATATATGTAGCATCCTCATGGATATGAATATTTCCTAGAAGAAAATATTCCACACCCTAAATCTGAGAAGATCAGATGATGCTTTACCATTTGGTGTACATGACATGCAGTGGATTAGGACCATTTGTGCTTCATTGAGTCAACCAAAAACTTCAATTTTTTTTTGAAGAAGCTATGTCCTGGAAGGTCTGCTAGAGATCATCATAATTGTGGGTCTGCTACTTAAATCTAGGTGTGGGCATGCTGTTTCAGAACTCCAGTTTGATTCAAAAGAGGTGATGATCTCCAACCTTTCCTAAGGCAGTCTTTACCCTCAGTCAGCCCGGTTTATATACCTCAACAGACTCGGTGTACTCAGCTGTGAAGGCATCTCAATATTCACCTCTAGTGCACCAAAACCCCAATGGAGCCATCTTGTACCCAGTTATCCATGTTTACTGCATTTTCCCCATTGTAGGCAACCCGGCTTACACATTGCTTACACTGGTGTAGTGGCTGAGTGGTTAAGGAACTCAGTTACATCCTTGAACACTATGGGTTCAAGTCCTGCATGGTCTCACACTTGATAGTCTCACAGTCTACTCAGTTGTGAATGGGTACTGTAACTTGATTCATTGGATTGATGAAGTCAAAAGTGGTCAGATGTAGTGCAGGTCATATTGCCCCTTTGTGCATTATACATCATGGAAACTGGTGAGTCTTAACCACACCAGCCTGATAGGCCATAGGGCTCAGAATGGACTTTGACTTTTGATACAGAGTAATGTGACATTTCCCAACCCCCTCACAAAGGCTGTCCCATTTAAATTAACTTACTATTAAGAGCATTGATTTACACCAGTTGACTGTCTAGTCTTATGTGCTTTTTATATAAACCACACACAGTTGTGTACTGTGAAAAGCAAGATTTTCATCTCAGTGTTGGATGATTTCTGTTCATGAAGCATAACCTGCTGTTTTCTTGAAAAGACTTTTTATTTTAAAGCCATTGAACAAAATTAATTCAGCAGATTATTCCAACAACAAAGGAGAGCTGTGTAAGAAATCTTGGGTTTTGTTACATGCATCTATGGATGCATATGCAGAGAACCAGACTAAAATTACTCATGCTGAATGCAAGTATGAGTTATGGTCAGCAAATCCCTAGCATTAGTGAAATTTCCCCATCACGATGAAAAGTCAAGTGACCAGAAATGTTCATTTCAGTCCAGAAAAAAGCCAAATTGAAACTATTTGTTTTTCATATTTCCACAGGAAATTCTGAAACCCCAAATTTATCCTAAATTGGGATGAAAAATGCTGGAAACTTGTTATTTTGCAATTTACAGAAGACAGGAAACGCTTTCCCACACAAGTACTAGAATGAACCAATGCAGGCAATGTTGGCCAAGACACTTAAATTTCTGGAGACTGACTGGTGTTCAAAAAATTAAATTGTCATGGATCATTCAGGAATTCTGAATGTTGAAGCAAAACTGATGTATGATAGAAATATCTCAGTAAACCTTCTTCATATCCTATTTCTTCTAGTAGTGGTTTTCTTCTAGTACTAGTTTTCACCCAAAGTTAGCTGGAACAGCACAGAACAGCTTTACTACTATGGGAGCACTCTGAACAGTGAAGCAATTAGAGGCTTTCATTCTAAATGACTTGTTTGCTCTGTAATTGCTGTAATGGATGCAAATCCAGTTACTACATGGTGACAGTGTCCTAACTATGTTATTACAGCATGACTTGGTTTTGCCAGTGTAGACTAGACAAACCTTGAAGGTTTGTTACTTGGTTGCCCTAATATGGTGATAACAAGATTAGGTCTGCTCGTCAAAGACAAAATAGGCTCTAACATTATTCAGGTGCAGCTGAACTGCTGTGGGCTACCATGCCTATGCTAAAGCTAGATTGAAAGCAGAGATATACAAAGAAACAAAGGGGCATTTGCAAAACACTTTCATCCATGGAGGAGGCAGACAAAGTGTTGCACAAAGGGGCTTGTTGTTCCAGGTGAGCTGAAATGGGTAGTAGATTCAGCATGTGTGGGTGGTATTTGTATTTTTGGGTAGTTTTTTGGCCATCTGATCTGTAGCCTAACTATCTATATGTGATCAAAACCGAGCACTCGCATATCTGATTTTTCAGGTATTCCATTCCAGAAGTTTTTGGTTGACTATTTTGATATTTCAGCTGTGTCATTTTCAGTAATTGCACTAGTGCAAATGTTGCTGAAATGATGTAACACTGAAATAACCAAACCAAAAAGAAAAAAGAAAAAATGAAAACCCCAAATGGATGCCTGACAGACTGCAAATAGATATTGCTTATGGCTTAAACCACTTTTTTCAGTTTGGGTATTGCAGATTTGATGGATTTACCCTTTCCCACCCAGGTACTCGTTTCAGCTTTGTGTTCCATCAAAGCAGTGCACAGGGGTTGTTGTGCATGGGCTTTCTAGCACAGCAAACACCTTTACACAAAACTCTGTCTGCCTCCCCCATGAAAAATGTTTTGTGAATGTGCCCTAAGGGTGAAAACAGACACAATGGGGGCCCGCAATGTCCTGCCTGGGCCAGCGATTCCCTGGTATATCTGTTTGCCGGCCGCCAGATGTAGGCCTGTTGTTGCCCCGGCCCAAGTAGGCTGCTGGCTCAGATGTGGTCCCTTGGATGATTCTGGCCCCACAGCCTGGGACAAGGACCGGCCATGCAGGCCTGCACATTTGTTAGTGGCCCCATCCCACACTGGGGTTGGGGGGCCATCATGGCTGCCGGTCATAGTGGGGGTGGGATGCTGGGGGCACACCAGGGGCAGAGCTGTCCAGCCGAACATCTGTTCATTCCCCCGCCGGGTGGGAGGTGGGGGAGGGGACACCTGCTGGTCCAGTGGGGTGCACGTCCGTTCAGTTCACTGACCTGACCCAGCTAGGGGTAGCCCCCTCCCCATGCTGTGTAGCCAGCATGTCGGCTGTGCATCTGTTTTTACCCTAAGTGATTTGCCCAACATCGCAAATGAAGGGAACAGAAGACCCATTGTCTCTTCTTTGAGTAGGGCAACTAGAACTGCACAGAGTATTGAAAGATTGGGTGTCACATGGAGTTATAGGTTGGTATTATGCTATTTTCCATTATATTTTCTACCCCTTCCCCATTAATTCCTAACATTCTCCTTGCCTTTCTGACTGTTGGTGCACCTGGAGCCATGAGTGCCATTGACTCCACAAGGTCAGGGCACTTTAGAAAGGTGCAGTGTGAAGAGGTTGTTGCAGTCCCTTTTAGAGCATCATGATGTGACAGAACACTCCATAAGGAGTGTGATCACACTAAAAGTGGGGAGAGCAAAGGGACTCTCTTGCCTCCTTCTGATGTGATCCCTCCCCTCGTCCCCCTCTGGAGTATTGCAACACCACAGCATTCTGCAGGGTGGGGAGGAGGGCAGAATGAAGAGCTTGTCCCGCCCAGTAAAAATCCAGGCAGCTCTCTTCCCCAAAGCCACCGTTTTAGAGAACCAGCCACAATGACTCCAAGCTCGCTTTCCTGAGCGCTAACACTTAATGTGGAACCAAACGTTGTGTAAGAATAGCTAGGATTATTTTTGCTTATCTGTATTACTTTACACTAACCAACACTGATTTTCAACCACCATTGTATTGCCCAGTCACCCAGTTGTGTTAGATGTTTCTGTAACTCTTCACAGCATGTTTTGGACTTAACTATCTGAATCATTTTGCAATATATCATCTACACATTTGGCTACCTCACTTTTCACCCCCCTTTCTAGATCATTAACAAATATTTTAAATAGCACCAGCCCAGACACACATTCCTGGAGCACACCAGCATTTGCTACTCTTCATACACAACTCCCGGACCTTCAGGGACAGGGGTCTGTTTCCACCTGGGGGCCGCTCAACTCCCCAACCCTCTGGTTTCCATACGGACCTCCTTCAGTGGCAGGGGAGGAGCCGGAAGGAGCTGTTGGGCCTGCATGGACCGCGTCGGTTTCCACCTGGGGCTGCTCTGCTCCCAACTCTCTAGCTTCCATAAGGGCCTCCTTCAGTAGCAAATGGCTGCCAAAAGCCACCAAAGGCTTCTGGCCATTTGGCAACACTTTATGGCTGGAGGCTAGGCTTTGGATGGGCTACTTGTGTTTAAAATGGAGAATGGTGGGGGGGGCGGGTGGGAGTGGTTTAAGGCAGAAAGAAGAGGGATGAGAGTGGGATAATGATTGGGGTGGATCTGAGGGAGTATTTATATTATGGGTTGGTGATTGTTTAATTGATTTGTTTTAATTGGGTCAATGAGAAATGGCAGGTGGTGATAGGGGCTAGGATGGGGCTTTCCAAGGGATTTTTATGGGGTATTTTTGAGGGTTTTACTTTGTAATTGTCTTGGGGGATTTTTAATATATTGTACACTGCCTTGAGTCTTTTGGGAGAAGGGCAGTATAGAATAGAAATCTTAATATGATTTATTTATTTATTTAAAAACATTTTATATCTCACCCCTCCTGCCAAGGCAGCTCGGGGTGGCTTACAATATACAAAACACATATAAAATCTATATAAAAGTAATATAAAACAACAGAAAACAATAGAAAAGGGGGGAAAGAGTGGAAAAGCATCCCCCCAAGGGAAGAGGGGGATGTCAAAAACATAAAAATTCAGAAAAATAAGATACCTTGCACCTAAAAGGAAATAATGACCCACCCTCACACGTCTCCCTCGCCAAAGGACCAGCAGGACAGCCAAGTCTTGCAATGATGTCAAAAAGAGGCAAGGTCCGGGACCACCCGGGCCTCTGCCAGGAGGGAGTTCCACAGCCTTGGTGTGGCCACCGAGAACGCCCTCTCCATAGTCGCCCCCCAGGAAACCCAGGAGACTTTGAGAAGGGCACGTCTGGCTGACTGCAGGGGCTGATGCGGAGCACGGGGAGTGAGGCAATCCCGCAGATACATGGGGCCCAAGTCGTGTATTAGAGCCAAAAAGGTGTCCTTTAAAAATGGAAAGCTAGTTCTAATGAGGAAAATAGTAATAATTAATAACTCCATGCCCCTGTTGTGAACCTTTACAAATAGATTTCTTTTCTTTTTATTATTAAAAAAGCTTCCTTCTCCTGAAACAATTTTCTGATATTACATGGCAAAAGCTAGATCTGGGTAAGACACAGAGATGAATGAGAGGATGGTTTGCATTAAGTTTCTCTGCATGTCACCTTGCTTCTAGCAGGGCTTTAATAATAAGCATGTTTGTTGGCATAGTTTGCTGATCACCCTCATTAATTCTAAAATGCAAGCTCCTGCCAGATGAATTTATAACTCTCTTAATATGAACAGACACAGATATGCGTTCAGACTTACCTAAGCAAGGGAATAAACCAGATGACTCTCTTTGTGGTAAGAGTCCATATTAGAAAAACAACTACAGAGTAGAAGGGACCATGATACAAACACAACTGGTGCAAAACAAAAACCTGCTAAAAGGGGGGATAGAGAGTAAGGTTAAAAGACACTAAAAACATGAAATCCGCCACCGAACACCTCATAGGATACATTTCAGACATTACCTTTTTCTCCCTTTTCTGTAGTAAAAAGACATTCAACTACTGTGGTTTCCATTGGGTATTGTGTGCTACTACCCCATAACATATTATGAGGATAGGGTTGCTACCTTTCTCCAGGTTTTGACTTGAAGGGAGTGGGACTGCACTAGAAGAGGGTGGGGCAAAGTGACTCTCCGGTCCTTTCTGACATGGCCATCACCCCTTTGGAGGGTCATGACATCATGATGTCCCAAAGAGTTGGGGGCCATGTCAGACAGGGGTCAGAAGAATGTTGTTGCCTGGCCCCTTTCGGACGTGGTCCTACCCCTTAAACTCTAGTTTCCTTGGGATAACAAACCCCCTGGATAATCCACAGACATTGTGGCTTTATCTGGATCCTGGTGTCAATGGGTTAAAACCTGGAGACTCAGGGTCAAGCCCAGAGATGTGATAGTCCTAGATGAGGCCTCCCTATGGATTTAACAGGAATCAATCAATCAATGCCCTTCATGAGTGTGCTGGTTTTTCATGGTTTCACCACTTGTTTACCCCTTGATAACATAATGTGTGTAAAGAAATTGACCTCAGAGCACATCAAAGAAAGTCCTTATGACCGACAATCTCCTGTAAAAATAGAGGCCTGATCAAAAACCCTCAGACATGACAGGGGGTCTGTAGATGTTCAAATGAAAGGACTACCAAAGCCATGCAAGGAGAGTGAGATTAATGTTTTCAAAGACAGGTAATTCAGTTTTAGTTTGGGCTTGATGCTGGGAGCATAGGCCATATGGGAAAAAATAAGAAACCAAGGCTGGCTAGCTCTATTTCACCTTCGGAGACTAAGCTCTGTTCTTTGCATGGGGTTAGAAGTTTGGAGGTAAAGTGACCTTTTTCACACTCTTCACTTTTATTCCCTTAAGCACTTTTGGCAAATGAGGAAAGTATCTCACTCTTAAACTTTAATTCTTGCTTTAACGGTGTTTGCCGAGCACAGAAATACAGGAGAGTGGCTGCAGATAAAAAACGAAATATGATTTTTGTGGGCACCTGGAAACAGCTCTTAGGCGCCACTGATACACCGCTTATACTATCACCTCATCACACAGAGCCACAATTGCTTGTCCTCAGTGACTGTTTTTCTTCTTAATCCTTCTCAGTACTTTGCCTGTGTCTTTCTGCTACCCCTGAAGATTAAGTATTATGGGCCAAATTTGTAGCTTTTCTGGGCCTCAGATTTTGTATTTCAAGTAGGCTGAGGCCAATGTGGGTGTATCATCTTTTGGGCTTCAAAACAACTGGTGCACAAGACGCTTTAGTTACTCCAGTTTCACTTCTCTCAGAGAGGAAAACCTAACAGTGCAAATTTACATAAATGTACACGCGTAGATTCATGTACATTTATTTATGCAAATTTAAAAGAACATTTTGGCTGAAGCAGTAAAATAAAAAGAGCAGGTTCTGGCTGGGGAGGGGTATGGGGGTGCAAGGATAGATGGGCAGCCCCATTGCCTGTGCACAGAAATTTGACTTCTCAGCTTTTTACTCTATATATGGACTCCGGGTAATTTCAGACGAAACAATAACACGGTCAACCACAGTGAATCCCCTGTGGTGGCCATTTGTACCATTTTGTCTGTTGTGATTCCCGCCAGATGTTCACCACAGTGAATGACTGGCGGGAATCACATTAACCACGATTCTGGACCTCCAGCCGCCCAGAGGTCCAGAATCGTAGTTAGATTGGCCACGATCCGGGATGGGCCAAAAGTTTGGCCCATCCTGGATCATGGCCCAGACTGCGATACAGGATCAGGCGCAGCGGCCACATTGGCCGCTGTGCCCGCCCGTCTCCCAGAGGGCGGGCGGCCGGGGGAGCGCAGGGGGCGGGAGTGTGCAGCCGCATGTCGTGCCATGCAGCCCCTCCCTCTCCCCGATCCCCTGTAGGAATCACCCCGGTACGTCTAAAGGACAACCCGACTGATTCTTGACCGGGATCCGAAACGGATCCTGGTCCATGGTTCAGCGTGGCGGGCCTCGTGGCCCGTGACATCTGAAATCACCCTCTGAATCTGGTATTTACTCTTGCTGTGACCTCGTGGCTTGGTCCCTATTTAAGCTTTTTGCTCACTCCCTATGGCTTTGCTGATGTCTGGAATGACACAGGTCCTCACCCGATCAGACATCTGGACTTGACATACACATGGTGATTGCACAAGCTTTTGTTACATAGAAGACCAGGCTGAAATATAAGGATTTTGCATCACCAAATGAAACTGGTTAAATTCTTAAGTGTTGGTCACTTCTAATTATTTATGGGAATGCTTGGTATGGTTGGCTGGGGACGCCCGTTTGGAGGTTCCCAGGTGGCCACGTTTCAGTGGGCATTCTCAGTGGTTGCTCCGCGGCAATGGAATTCCCTCCTGGTGGAGATTCGCCTCTCTCCAGATCTTCCTTCCTTTCGTAGACAATGCAAGTCTTGGCTGTTTCACCAGGCATTCATTGAGGGGGATGGGTAGTCAGTGGGGGGCTTTTTTTCTTTTCTTTTAAGGGTATTGGGGTTTTCTTTTCGGGCCTCTATTGCTGTTTTGGTTTTAATGTGATTTAGTATGATATATTTTTAATGTCTATTTTATATGATGTTTTTTATATGATGTGCACTGCCCCGAGCTGCCATTAGGCAGAAGGGGGCAGTATAGAAATAGTATACATAAATAAATACTGGTAAATGGTTGTGCAATATTGTGTGATGTCCTGGCCTCATAAAGACAACATTGTTTCTTTCATTATATGTTGGCCAAGATGTGGAGGACAGAGACCATTATTTTGAACACACAAGTGATGAGGTATGCAGTGAAGGAATTTGATGGGATTTTTACTGCCCACCAATATTAAGAGCTTTGGTCTCTGCTGTCTTTGTGAAATTTATAAGATTAATTATTTTCATGCCAGATCTTCTGTTGCTTCTATTTAGTGTTCTAAATGCTTGACAATCCTCCTTTAGTTCATCCTCTCCAAAAACCGCACGAAGTAGGTAATTTTTAATTCCCATTTTACAAATGGGGAACTAAGGCCGAGAGACAGTGACTTACCCAAGGCCATCCACTGAAGTCATGGCTAAGATGGAATGTGAACCTTTGTTTTCCAGGTTTAAAGCTAACACCTTATGTATTTGACTATGCTGTCTGTTAATAAGTTTAGCTCCACTGACTTCATTGGGTGTGTGCTGACTTTCTTCACCTGCTTTTCCTTTGTTTGTTTTTTTTTCTTCCTCTGATGACCCCTACAAGATTTGTTGGGCTACATTAACATGATAGTGGAAGAACTGTGTGCACAAACCATAAGCAGCAGCATTGCTATCCCTTTCCATGAGTTAGGTCCAAAATCTCAGCCCTGGCTTTTATTGAGAAGGATTTTAGGTCCCTTTTTAAAAACAAAAACAAAAAACCCCCCAAAACACAGCTTCCAGGCTATTTTCTGGAATCATTCTTTCAAGGTTTCTCTATTACTATAAGGGCTACCAGGGAGGAAATGAAAGGTTAGCTTTTTACATCACTGCAGGAACGGCAGCTATAAAAACAAACAAAGATGAGTTTAGGGATAAAACATGAGAGCTGGAAACATCAAGGCAGACAGGTCTTGTGTGTGTGGTGCAAAAAGAAGCAGGGTTTAAGTAAACATTATGGCTCCAATCCAACTCCCATTGTAGTCAATGGGAATTTTTCCATCGACTTCAAAGGGAGCTGAATTGAATCCTATGTGATTAAGTTTTCCATAAAATCTATGGAAAGATGGTAGCTGCTCATGGCTGTTGGGCAAATTAATGTCCTAGTTTCTTGGACTGAAAAAGCATCAAGCTACTGCTGATCCCCTCTGAGATGGAAGTAGCTAAAACTGACCATAAAACTTGGAATTCAGGGTGACAGTGAACCAGGCACAAAGAGCTCACTTAAACCTTATAGCCCCATTTAAGTAGTGTTTCAGCATTGCAGAGGTATTGTCTGTACACAGGTGAATTTCAAAGTACCCTATGCCTTTGGAACAATGATGCAGAGTGTGGTGGTTCTCAGTCTTCTTAGCCAGCCATTTGGGAAGGCATCTATCTGATGTTTGGAGAATGCTGGTTTGTATGTCAGATGCATCGGCCAGCCCCCATCAGGAGAGAAAGAGTAGGAGGAAGATAAACACATCTTTCCCTGCAAGATGGATCTCTTATTGAAATCAAACCAACCTGACAAACCAAGCTTGTTTATTTCAGTAAGAACCAGACCTCTGAACCTCATACCCTGCTACCACTTAGGCAATCTGCTCCCTTCTCCAACTCTCCCCATCTCCCCACTATCTTCATTTCATTTGCAAGCTGATTTCATGATGGAGCAGAAATGCCAATCAACTGTACAGCCATCAGCAGGAGAGCATCACCAATCTGCATTAGCCAGCTGGGCTGCTTTCCAGAGCATCATCTACAATACATGAATTATTACCGAAACATTACTGCTGTCAGCACATTCCTCTCTATACAACTTCCTATTATTATTTTTTTGGCGGACAACGCTGAAATTTTAAACAGCTCAATCTTGCTAAACTAATGCAACTGCCTGGTGTCTCCAGGATGAACTTTTCATAAAGCCAAAAATAATCCTTCTAGTGAGGAGAATATAAAAGCCACAAACAATCCTTTTTATTATTATTATTTTTTTCTTTTTGTTTGTTTTGCTTTTGGTCTCTTTACTGGCTCCAGCTTTCATTCTAATTTGCCATAACAGCCTTTTATTTGTCTTGCAAAGGGAGGGGAAGAAACAAAGACTTGAGGGATCTCTAGACTTCGGCGACACAGAGTACGAAGCAGCGTATAAATCAGACTTGTGGAAGCCAGGGTCAAGAAGCATTGCTTGCAACTTAGCTCATAAAAAGAAATGTGTGTTGACTACTATTCACTTTAAGACAGCTGGTGCTGCTACAATTCATTCGGCCTATTGCAAACACCACAAGGAAAGGCTAACATAGAGCACATTCCCACAACCAGGATATAAGCACTTTTTTCTTTCCCCCGAATATTATGATGATGTGGGAAGGACTCCATGTGCTTATTTAGGAGTGCTTCCGCTTGTTTTTTAACCGCATTTGGGGGCAGCCAAAAGCTACCTTTACAAGGGTGCATTTGAAATGCCCCATATACATTCTCTTGTCGGAATGGTAGCTAGTCAGTATCATGTCAGTTACACAGCGCCCTGCTTCCTCAGTTCCGCGCCTCTCCCCTTTCTGGGAGCCGAGAGCCGGGGAAGCAGGGAGCTGTGTAACTAACATGATTTTGACTAGGCTAGTCAGTATCCTGTCAGCTCTGCTTCCCTGACTCTCGGGTCCCAGAGAGGGGAGAGGAGCGAAGCTGAGAGCCAGGGAAGCAGGACGCTGTGGGATTCGCAGGTATATAGTAAAAGTGAGAATGTGGAAAGGCACATTATTTAAATTGGCTTCTGAATGTGATTTGTGCAAAAAAAAAAAAAAGATAGTGTGAATAGCGCATGGTTCTGTTTATGCACATTAGGATATTAGCAGCTTTTACAGATGAAATGTGCACAGGTGTTCCTGCATTTTCCAGTAGCCTGTCCTTGGAATGTAGAAGGAAGATACCTTTGGGTATTTCTGAATGAGCAAGGCTTAGGGGTGGGGCTGGGGTCTGTGGCTGCTAAGAGGCACGGCTATGAAGCATCCACGTACGCAGTGGAGTGAGTGGGGAGGGATTCTAATGGGTGGCTCCTAGGGTGGCCACTGCATCCACTCAGGCAGATTCCATGCACTCCAGTGTCAGGTGGGGGCTTTTAGTCCCTGGACTTTGGAACTCTCCAACTCACCCTCCCCTGATAGGACACAGAAACCTCTCAGTCCCTAACAGGGCAAGGCAACTACTGAAGGGACATTTAATCAAAGTTTTGGCAAACAGTGGGAAACACAATACAACAATATTAAAACATGAAAGAGTTATACAGGATACAATATCCTGACCCCAGTCGCCTGCCTAGACAATAAAGCAGTTTTCTCTCACCCCAATGTTCTTGTATGCTGCGTTGCAGTGAGCTCTCTAATGATGACGTCCCACCTCTGGCCCAGAACATGGCGTTACGGTGAAGGACTTATTCTGATTTCTCCATCAGCTCCATGGCCTTGAATGGTTTGCTCACCGTCCCAAGAGCAGGTGGACTTCTTCCTCTTCTGGGCGAACACCTGGCTTGGTTGCACTAATCAGGATGGCTGGCTCACAGTTCTGGGTGCCATCTGACTTCTCTATGGATGCATTCTCATCTGCGGCGGCGGTGGCGGCAGAGGGAGGGTCCAGGGAAGATGCGAAAGCGCGGAGGAGCCGGCTGACAGGAAAAGAGCCGGTGTGAACGGGGATCTTCCGCGTCTTCTCTCGCGCATGTCAGGGCAGGATTTTGCACCCTGACATGTGCAAGAGAAGCCGTGGCAGATCCCCGTTCGCACCAGCTCTTTTCCTGTCAGTCGGCTCCTCCGTGCTGCTGCGTCTTCCCTGGACCCTCCCTCTGCTGCCACCGCCGCCACAGATGGAAACGCAGCCGCCTTCTGGGTGGAATTCAGGGAACTCCCAAGGGCCGCCACTTTTACACGAGGTGCAAAAGCAGCACCTCTGAAGCTGCACCTTCAGAGAAAAGCCGCATGGGGAGTGTTTACATGTAGAAGATGCATGGTCGCCTGGCCCCATTCACTTTTTTTGGCTTGCCCTGCCTGGTGCACTCCAGATATTTTGGCAGTGCCCCATGAGTGGGTGCTGTTTGGCTCACAGGAGCATGCATCCCCACACACCATCTTCAAATGAGCAGTTGGATGTGTGATTAATGGGTGGCCATGGGTGGTAGCGTCTCATTTAAAAACACCCCTTGATTAAATGGAGGTAGTTTACCTCCATTTAATCCAGGGTAGATATCCAAATTACCCTGGGGTAGCACCCATCTTTTCAGGATGGATGAATGTGAATGCTTATAATGCTAACTTGGTGTCAGGGGCACTAGCAGGCACCAGAGGTGAAGAAAAGCATGTTGGGTACCATTTTCTAAAGTATCTATAGGATTTGGAAACCCAAAACCCATTTTCAAAAGTTGCTTAAGAAGCTGACTAAAGGATAGACTTTTAGAGTCAAAAATGGCACTTAATGGAAGTTATGCACAACATGACCTTGGAAAATCTATCCCTAAATCAGTTTTGAAAAAGAGATTTTTAAAATATTTTTTTTTAGAATCCCAAGTCACTTAATTGATTTTTAATTTTGTTTAGAGTTGGTTGAAATGTTTTGAATTGTACTGGGTCATTAAAAAATTACCATTTTTGTGGAAAGTGTCCACTTTCTGTAGGAATGTTTTTGTTGAGTTTTGGTAGCTGAAATTTACTAAAAAACAAAATATTTCAGGCTTGAGAATCATGAAACGTTTTGAAAACCTAACACTTCTTCCATTTTTGAACACATTGAAATGAATATGTAGTGATTTTCAAAATTGTTCTCAAATAAAAAAAACATCAAATCAACCATCTGTTGAAAAGTTTACCCACCAAGTCTTAGGTTGGAAGGATGGTGACATTTGCAACTAAAAGATTCTAGTCAGAAATTAAAGGGCAGGGTCATGATTCACTCATAAGTCTTGAATGGAACTACTCCAGAGTAAACGGTTTGTGAATTGCCGCCCACATTGTTGAAGTCCTATCAAGATAATTTCCTTGGGCCTGATTTGCCCCTGGCTTGCAGCCTTCATGCTCAGTTACACTTGTGCAAGTGAATGTTATTAGTGTTGCCAACAGTATAACAGAATGAAGAATTCCAATGTGATAGTATTTTCATATACTGACTTTGCAAAGATGTCAAAGAGTACAAAAAGAGTGAGTCAGTCAGCCCCCCAAATTGGCCAACACAAAATTGATGAAAATAGTGACCTCCAGAGCTAAAAGCATGTGGCCACTAGAGTAATACTGAAACAAACAGTAGATTCTATTTTATGACTATTATTAACATTTCTGGATAGCCCTCAATATCTGAATAAGAATTTGCACTGAAACAAAATTTGCATATTTGTTAACACTCGTATTTTTTTCATTTCCCCTCATGTCATTTTGTTCAAATATTTGGTTACTTGACTGAATATCCCAAATGTAATGACCAAACAATATCCCAAATGAAAATACTGAACAAATCGGGTGGGGGAAATCCAACCCCCCCCCCAAAACAAATAACCACAAAGTAGGTCTGAATAGTATTTTGTGCCCACTTTGTTTGACTTCAGTCAAAGCAAGCAAATTTGACATCGTATCGTATACTATTTACTATGGATAATTTTTCACCTCTACTCTAGAGCAAAAGGACTGACTCCCTGTAGTTAGACTGCAGTTTGATGGCTTGTTCTCAAAAACACTTTTGGGGAGGGGAGTTCCTCCTAATTCACTTTAACCTCCTCTACATTCCTCTGAGCAGGGAGAAAATTAACCTGAAGGTGCTTATGTCTTAAAACAAGTGGGCTTAAAAAGATATAAGGGAAGGTCCCTCTCTGGGGGGCATGCACATCGGTACTCGAAGGAACAAGGAAGGAAAGCCCTGGTTCATGTAGTTCACTGCTGTCGCAGCAAACCCTCCTCCCACTCTCTTTGTGTAAGGGAAAAAGAACACCTTGGTTCCTAAGATTAGAGATCAGGAGGAGAGCTTTTTAACCCTTGGGTCTGGCTGCTTGTAGGAACAAAGATTGTGGAGGGAGGGAAGGAAGAGAGGTTGTTTCTCCAGGGTGATTCCTCTCATAAGTATCCTTGTTTGTAAAAAACATATCTCCTGTTGACTGGATACAGAAGATGATGTCTAGCTAGCAGGAATTCAGACACCCTCGCTTATTACTGATAAGCCAATTGTCTGAATAGTAAGAGGCCAATTGTCTGAATAGGAAGTTTAAAAAACAACAACTAAGTTACCTTTTTGTGACTGAAGGTTTTTATTCTATTGTTCTTCATTTAGTTTGGTACCATCGAAGAGAGGCCTGTGACCTGACCGGAGCCTGTGAGGACCTGACTAGTCACTTTGGGAATGGGTCAGGTTGGGCTCTCTCTGCTTAAGTCTGCTGGGCTTAGGCCCTGTCCCCACAAACACTGTGATATCACCGTGCTGTATAGAAGGCGTGGCCATGCTGGAAAGGGACGGGAATGCCTTAGCCCTGTCCCTCTTCTGATGTAGCCTCGCACCTCACAGAGGGCTGTAATGTCACACTGCTCTGTACCCAGACAAGAGTGGGCCTGGGCTCAGAAGAGCTGGGCTGCTTTTTGTCCTAGGCTACGCTGTATCATAGAGTTCAAGTGGCCAGTTGTACTTCCCACAGCACAGTACTGGCTGTACTAGCAGATAGTTATAATGACTGTTTTTACACGGATGCTAAATACAAAATAATGTGTCTCAACCTGGGTAAATGTTCATGTAAAAACCTTATCCTAGGGGGGAATCACACGTGCAGCAATTATCTGGATTTTTAAAAACTGGTTCTCAATAGTTCGCTGTTAACAAGTCCTGTTGCATTCACATGCATGCCATACCAATTTTAAGTACAGCGAAATAATGCATTCAGACCTTCTTGTAGTGCGTGCTTACCCGGCTGCTCAGTGCGATTCAGTTACAGGAAGTGGCCTGTGGGGAGCCAGAAGGTTGCTACTTTGTAGCAAAGTACAACTTTGCTACAACCTTTGCTGCAACTTTGCAAACTTTGCAACAACCTTTGCTACAACCTTTGTAGCAAAGGTTGCTACTTTGTAGAATCAGGGAGTAGAGGGAGAGCCTGAGGCTGCTGGAAAGAAGCCCCTCGCATTCTCTCCCTGGTTTCTTTCCGGTATCCCGCTGCTGCTACTGCTGCAGCACTACGGTAGAGGCAAAGGCAGATGATTGAAAGTCCCTTGGAGGGAAGAACTTTTTTGGGGAGAAGCATGGAGGGGAAACATGGAGGGGAAGAACTTTTTTGGGGAGAAGCTGGCTGCAGCCTGCACCCAGCGAGGCAACTACAGGGCTCCAGCTGGTCTCACTGCTTCCGGTAGGGGCAGGAGTAAAACAGCGCACTTGGAAGCACGGTTGCATTCACATCAGAAAAGATTACACACTAGTTAAAACCAGTACGATGTTGCTTTCACACTGCTGTTAAGTGTGGATTTATTGAAAACGGACAGCAAAAAGGTAGGTTTGAGTAGCTTTTCAACACGCATTGCTTTAGTGCGATATTGACTCCATTTAATCGAATGTAAGTGTTCAGACAGGCATGAAACATTCGGTTTTTTTTAAAAATCGCACAAATCAGAACGTCTGAATCCCCCCCTAGTTTAAAATATCCGGGTTAAAGTTGAACTCAGGTTTATTTCACCCTCATTTTCAAGGATTTATTTAACATGGGCTCAAATAAGCCTGGGTTAACATTCATGTAAAACTGAATTGAGCACAGAGATTAGTAGATAGAGCAAACCTCCTCTCTTCCAACAAACATCTCTATGGTCGTCAGCGCTTTCTGGGGCTCTGGTCAGGAAATCAGCATTTTGATTTCTCTTCACCCACACCTGGTACGTGGCTTAGCTGTGGGATTGTTCAAAGTCACCTCAAAAAGGGGAACAAAAATCATAGTGGAAGAAGGCAATGGAATTCAGCAGCGAAACAATGAAGCACTATGTGATTTTTCAGTCAAACATGTTAGTTTCAGCTCTTAACCATGTACACTGTGATCCTGGTTTTATTTATTTATTTAAAATGTATATCCTGCCCCTCCTGCCCACAGACAGGATTATTCCAATTGTAAATGTCCATGTAAATAGGAACCTAGGATTAAGAATCCGGGATTTTAAATATGGGCTAGTGTCCGTGTAAAAGCCAGTGTTTCAATATAAGGGAATACTTGCATTGAAAAATCCCAGCCCTCGCTTTATTGATGTTATTGATTTCTTCTTTCTTTCTTAGAGAAACTGAATTTGAATATTTACATATTTTGGTTTATTTGGGTAATTTCAGATGCTACAAAATCGCTGCTCACCACAGTGAATCCCAGTGGATTAGCTGTGGTGGCAGCGATCGTGGTAACGTCTGTTTGATCCCCGCCAGATGTTCACCACAATGAATTTCTGGTGGGGATCAAAGCTAACCACAGTTCTGGACCTCCGGCCGGCCCAAGGTCCAGAACTGTGGTTAGATTGGCCACGATCTGGGATGGGCCAAAAGTAACGTTTGTTACCTTGACCCATCACAGATCATGGCCACGGTACAGGATTGGGTGCAACGGTCGCATTGGCCGCTGTGCCCGACCGTCTCCCTGAGGGTGGGTGGCTGAGGGAGTGCGGGGTGGGGTTGTGCGGTTGCATGTTGCATCGCGGCATGCAGCCCTGCCCCCTCCCCGATTCCTGTTAGCAATCGGGCTGGCATGTCTAAAAGACAGGCAGCCTGATCACGAACCGGGATCTGAAATGGATCCCGGTCCAAGGTTCAGCATGACGGCCTCCAGGTCCGTCACGTCTGAAATGACCCTTTGTAAGATTTTTGTTTTCAAACAAAGCTGAAAATTTCCTCCCCAAACTCCGTGCCAAGATATATTTGTTATATAATAAATGATCTCTAGACATAGCTCCTTTAGTAATGGATCCACAGCGCACCCTAAATGGTCTTAAGAATACATTCTTGACACATGATGCTAACACAGCAAGCTGAGCTTTGAAGCATGTTTATTGTAACACGGAAACACTATTTAACACAACATGGTCTATTGTTTTGCTGATGCTATGCCAGAAAGATTTTCTGTCACTGTTAGGACAAGTTACAGTTGCACTGTAAAAAGTGAAATGAAATTTGAAGGCATTTGCTGTCCTTGTAAGGAAAGTGAATAAAGCAGGAGGAATGTTATCTTTATTAGAAGAATCAACTACTCCTTCGCCTAAAGATGGGAGAATCGTATAGCAATTGCAGCATGTGCATAAAAACAAGACAGCAAGTACTTTACAAGGGGAAAAGGAAATGCCTTTTTTATCTGGACAGCATATGATTTATTAAGTACCTTCTCAACACTGTTTTTCAAAGTGCTGTGGCAACCCAAGACACGTGTCAGAGGGTCACAAACAGAATGCCACTAGTGTTACACTGCACGTGTATCAAGACATTAGAGATTTACAAATAAGTCTTGATCCAAAAAGTATGAGAAACATCACTGCTCTATACAACATAATTCCTTGTACATATGCTCTTCATGACACTTGAGAGGGCATAAGGCAGCAACAATCTTTTGAAATTTAGAATTTAGAGCTGAAACAGGTAGGACGTTACGTATTTACAGGTATTAGTTGCATTTTGGGGTACCCCTTTGGCTACCCAAATACCATCTGTACTGTGTCTGAAAGCAGATTCTTGCATATCTGGTTTTATGGGTATTCTGTTTTGGGTTTTTAGTTTTCATGCCCAATTATTTTTGGATTTTGGTCATTTTGCTATTTCAGTTGCCTCATTGCCAAAACGACTTGACCAAAATACAAAAATCACCAAAGTGAAAACAGCAACAACAAAAAATGGAAATGGAAACCCAACAGAGCACACATGGGTATTGGTTATTACCTGAACCACCACCTTCAGTTTGTGCAGTGCAGATTCAACAGGTTTATCTGGGGTGTTGTGGGGGTTTTTTGGGGGGGGGAGTTTACCTACTTCAGCTCTAATTTAGGTCAGTTTTTTGAGGCCTCTTCAACTTTATACCACAGAATGAACCCCTGCTGGGGCAATCAACCTCAGTGTGTATATGCATTCTACATGCATGTGGGCCCCCCATTCTCGTGAGCCTCAGCGTGGCTGTACCTGCTGCACCTATTAATGTTATGCTCCTGAACACCTCCTATTTATGGTAGTTTTCTTCTCTCCCTTCATTCCAAATTAAATCAATGTACATGCAGAGAGAGTCAGAACTTGTGCAGTGCACATTGCCTTGTGGTTGGATTTCATTTTGAGATGAACTCACTGCAGTGCAGCTGCCTACCGGATATGAGAACTATAGGTAGCATTGATGTGAAGGGCCGGCTGTGGGTAGGTTGCTGCAGGAGCAAGCCCACACTGTGTCACAGCACCTCAACACTTGCTCACCTAGACCAGTACAAGAAGGGTTAAGTTGGAGCTTAGGGGGCATAGGGTCAAGTGACCGGAAGGGTCTGGTCACATGGCATGGACCCACATGGCATGGACCTTATAGAGGAAAAGCCAGCCCAGCCAGAAGAGAGTCAGCTTGGAGAGAGCAGAGGAAGGAGCACTTAAGCCAGGTTGGAGCCACCCTGCAGAGGAGGTAGGTGGGAACATTGACCTCTGCCCAGGGAAGGACAAAGGAGTTCAGGAAGGCCCTGAGGGCCAGAGTGTGAGGCCCAGAGAAGGTGTGAAGTGTGTATAGGGGACAGTAGGGAGAGCAAGCTGCCTTGGAGCCCCTTGACAAGGGTCAAGCAACCCACTTTGAACTTAAGTGAGAGAAAAGGCTGAGGGGAAAAAGAGCTGATGTCTCAGCCTGAAGCTAGCATCATCTGGTAACCTAGCCAAGGGGTGAGGCTAGAAGTAGTTTGCCATCAGGGAGAAGTAGGGCTCAAGGGATGAGGCCTGAGGGAAATCTGGTTATGAGAAGCTCATGGGTTGCACCTGTTCTGCTGTGAGGGTTTGATAGGGTAATCAAGTCTAAAGTGGTCTTGGGAGTTTACCTAAGGGCATAGGTCCAGTGCAGTGGTGACCAATGGGAAGCAAGTGAATCTAACATGAAACAAGAGGGATACTGGCAGCCTAGTCACCAGAAGGGCTTTGAAGGAAGCCCAGAACCACCCCAGTACACCAATGGGGGAAGAGCTAGATGCCTGGGCAAGGGGCCAATGACAAGGTGGGGGTTTCAGCTGATGGCTAAGCCAGGAGGGGGCTTGAGCATAATTCAGTAGGGCAAGGAGGCCAGAGGCTGAAATGGGAGTAGACCTAGAACCCTAGGGGAGTACCCATGCAGTGGACTCGTAGTGTTAGAGGCTGAAATGGTATGAAGTCAGCATGCCCATAGGGGTTAAGGGGGAGATGCCTAGGAGGCGCAAGTTAAGAGTGGAGGACTGGGGCATTAACAAGGACACCCTAGCTCCCAAGTTTTCCTTCAGAAGTGGGAGCATGTACTAAGGGCACTGTGGGTGGAGGCCTATGGATAGATTACCTGTTGCTGAGGGCTAATTGTCCAAAGATTATCTGTGCCAGGGCTGGTCTTAGAATATGTGGGGCTCAGGGCAAAAATAAAGTTTGGAACCCCGCCCCCTCAGGAGCATCCTCTGGGTGCCCTAGTGGTGGTCATTTTTGAGACCCCACTGGAAGAGAGTGCAGGACCTTTCACCCTACCATAGTAAAAATGGGAATTAGAGAAAATAGCAGGTCCTGTGGCAGTTGTCTCTGGTTGCCTTCTGGTAAGCCTGGCACTGTCTTTACCAGTGATAGGGACATCCTGGGAACACAGAACAATGGACACGCTGTGAATGATTCTATTGAAAGGGACATCAAACCTCCCCCTTCCCCACCGGAGACAGGATTACAGCCAGAAGAGACTGCAAAGTGTTAAGGCGGTGGCCAAATATTTGTGAGTGGCACTGGTTCTGAAGGGACTTGCAGCTGGACTGGGCAACTAATTTGTCTTTTCTCCTCTGAATCTGTTTCATACATTTGTTACTTGTAAATTGGGATTTTCTCCTGTTCTCTTCTATGGGAATTTTAAAGACATATTCTCAATCCACTTCCAAAGTTTTGGGCAGCTTACGATTCCTTAATATAGTAAAAATGGGAGATGCTAGATGGATACAGGTGCTTATGAAAATGTAAACCTTTGTCTCCAGTGCCATGATCCAGCAAACGCTTAATGTGCCCTTAACGGTACACTTCTAAGCAATCTAGGACCTTAAGCCAGAGTGCCCTGTGAGGGGGAAGGCAAAACAGTGAGTAGGGACAGGCACTGGTCCTTTGAACTGGGGCATCCACCCCATACCAACGGACAGGTCTGCAGTCCAGCTACCTCCCACTCCCATCCTCAACCTTACAGGGAGCTCTTAAAGGGGTAATGGCTGCCTGTATGAGTTGCCTCAGGGCTGGTCAGAGTGACCATGAGCTCTGGGGAACTCCCCTCTTGCTTGCTAACATCCTAAAAATCATTACCTCCTGCAGGCCTCTCTCCTGGTGCTCGTCTGCCCCCGTAGGGGCGTGGAACCAATGCAGATGGTTCACCCCTGGAGGTTGATGGAACCGGAATGGTTCCAGATTGTTCTGGGGGAGTTTCCCTTTGACCTTGACAACTGTCTGGTTGACGACCTCGTTGTGATATGGAATACCTTGCTGACAGAGGCCATCAATCAGATGGCTCCTAGACATCCGCTGCCCAGGCGACAGCTCCACAGGTCTCCTTGGTTTTCTGAGGAATTGCAGTTGCTGAAGTGAGAGGGGCGCAGTTGGAGCACTGGTGGAGTTGTTTGCGTGCTGAAACCGACAGATTGCATCATAGAGCCGGTTTACGAGCCTATGCCATGGCTATGCGGGCAGCAAAAAAAGTTTTTTTCCCTCCTAGCATCCACAAAATTCCGTCCAGCGGAGCTTTTCCGGGTGGTGTGGGGGCTGGTCAGTCCAGCCTCCCTCCACCTTGGAGTGGAGTCATCTGTTGCACGCTGTGACAGGTTTGTGATTGATTGATTGATTGATTTTTATTTACGACCCATATGGGTCAAAATTCGTACAACAAACAAAAAATAATACAAACAAAAAATAATACAGACATGTTTGTGGATTATTTTGTGGATACAATCGCTCGTATTCACCACAATTTTGATGCCACACTTATTACGTTAGGGGAACCGGAGGTTATGGAAGCTCCGCCTGGTCCGGTTTTATGGGATGGCTTTCAGTCTGTGATACTCACCGATGCGGTGGATGTTCTTGGGGTTGTCAGTCACCTCTTGTGAATTAGATCCTTGCCTGTCCTGGTTAGTTAAGTCCTGCTGGGAGACAATGGGGCCGTTGCTGGCTGGGGTGGTCGGTGCCTCCCTTTGGGAGGGTAAAGTGCTGAGCTGTCTCAAGGAGGCAGTGGTGCAGCCTCTGCTCAAGAAACCATTGCTTGATGTTCACTCCCTCACCAGCTATCGACCTTTTTAGGGAAGGTTAGAGTAGTGGCTCGGCAGCTCTGTGGACATCTTGATTGTATCAGTTTTCTTGATCCCTCTCAATCACGATTTCATCTGGGGTATGGCACCGAGATTGCACTTGTGGCTTTGGTTGATGATCTACATCACGAATGGGATTGGGGTCATTCGATTCGTCGACCCTGCTGATTCTATTAGATCTGTCGGCTGCGTTTGATACCGTTGACCATGACATGTTGGTGATGCACCTGTGGGATCATGCAGGGGTGGGCGGGACTGTTCTTGAATGGTTCTGCTCATTCCTGACTGGGAGAACTCAGTGAGTGGTGCTCAGGGATTATTTTTCATCATACCGAGACCTCTTGTGTGGAGTCCTGCAGGATTCTGGTCTGTCCCCTCTCCTGTTCAGCATGTATATGCAGCTGCTTGGCGATGTGATCAGGGGGTTTGGTGTGCAGTATCATCAATATGCTGATGACACCCAACTTTACCTCTCTTTTTCTACAGATCCAGGTCTGGCAATCTTGGTGCTTACTCAGTGTCTGTTGGCGGTGGGGGACTGGATGAGGGCTAATCAACTGAAGCTGAATCCTGACAAGATGAAGGTGATGTTGGTGGGAAAGGTGATGGAGATGGTGGCTCCTGTTATTGATGGGGTCTGCCCTCCATTAGTTTCCTAGGTACGGAGTCTGGGGGTGCTCCTCAACTCGCAGCTCTGCCTGGATGTCCAGGTGGAGGCTGTGGTGAGGAGTGTCTTTCGCCAATTACATCTGGCGCGACGGCTTCGGCTGTATGTTTGACTCAGACCTGGCCATTGTCATTCATGCTTTCATCACCTCCAAATTGGACTATTGTAATGTGCTCTACGTGGCGCTACCCATGGTGAAGACTCAGAAATTGCAGCTGGTGCAGAATGCGATGGCCTGTCTCCTGGTGGGATTGGGCTTCCGGGAGCATATTACACCGATGCTCCACTTTCTGCACTGGCTGCTGATAGATTTCCAGGCCTGATTCAAGGTGTTGGTCTTGGCCTATAAAGCCCTAAACGGCCTAGGTCCTACCTATTTGCGGGACCATCTCATCCCCTGGATTCTGGATTGGCCCCTGCAGTCATCTGGGGATGACCTGCTCGAGGTCCCCTGAGTGTTTCTGGGGGCTACACAGAGGAGGGCGGTCTCAGTGGCCATGCCCCGGCTGTGGAACTCCCTTCCAGTGGAGGTCTGGTTGGTCCCGGATCTCCCCTCCTTTCGAAGAAGCTGTAAGACCTGGTTGTTCTGCCAGGCATTTGATGGGGGAGTGTGTGGGGGGAGTGGGTTAGGGTGGGGGGTGGGATATTTTGTTTTATCCTCCTCTTATGTATTGCTTTGAATTCTACTGTTGTTGATTTTATCGACTGTTTGTGAGCCACCCCAAGCTGACTGTGGCAGGAGGGGTGGAGTAGTAAGATTTTAAAACAAAAAAACAAACAAGCAAACAAACAAACATAAATAAATAAACAAACAGCGTAGTATGTTGAAAGTCAATGAGACCTTAGAGGATCCGAAATAGAAATGAAATGAATAAAAGATTTTGTGTTTTACAGATTTGGGTAGCCTTCCAAATATATTTATCTGTGGCGGCTGGTGGGGCCCAAATTGCCTGCCCTGTGGGTGCAGGGTGGGACCCAAAGTGGGAGGGGCCAGCCCAATGGTAGGCGGAGCCAATGGTAGGAAGAGCTTTGCCAACAGTAGGCAGAGCCTTGCCAACTTTCAAGTTAATATGAATGTTTACAACCTCAGTTCCCCATATGTAAAAAATTAAATAGATGGGAATGGGTGTTTTTCCCTGTGCTCCCCCTCATCCTTGTCCTTTGATTGTAAGCCCACCAGGCCATGAACCTGTCTCCCAACAACTGTAAAGCACCAGCCAGGTACACTGCTGGCCCTATATAAATGCTTAATAAAAATATGCAGTCAAGAAAAAAATCCCCCACATTGAATACAGGTTTTGGAATCAAGGCAAGGGTTTATTAACCAAACACAGAGCATTAACCAAACAGTCACACCCTCCCCCAAACACAACCTAAACCACAACCAAAGACACCCACACACAAACCAACCAATAACTCACACAACAAACTCTCCTCCTCCCAGCTCCTTTGCCTCACCAGCCAAGCACCTCAAAGGGTTTCCCATGCATTCCATATACAAATAATACTGACACAGGTCTATCGCTTGTATAGCAAAGGCACTCAATGGTCTTTGAGATGTGCAAACTGTTCAATTGTCCTGTTGTTGAAGTCAGGTATTCATTGGATCAACCTTTTCTCTATTGATATGATTGCCAATGCATTCAGTCTTTCTGCTGTCATTATGTTCCTCAGGAAAGTTTTTATTCTCTGTAGAGCTGAGCGAGACCGTTCAGATTCCACTGTTGTCATTGGTGTCGTGATGACAATTCTCACTAGATTCAAAGTTTCAGCAAAGCTGTCCTGCAGATTGTTGTCCAGCAATGTATGAAGTAGCTCTGAGGCATCCTTCATATCATACAAGTCTTTCTTATCATACAAGACAGAAAGCTTTGTCCTCAGTCTGTTTTTGTGTAGCTAAGGGTAGGCATCCATTGTTTCATTCAATGTGCACATTGGAAAGCATTGGTTGTGTGCTACAAAAAGAGCCCCCTGTAATAATGTTGCACTTACTAGGTACTTTGTGAATGCAAATCATTCCTTTGCATGTGAAATTATGATATTACAAACTTCAACTGCAATTTGATCCAGGCTGTCTGTAGTGCTTCCTCTTGGGAGCTGGGACTGCTCTGGCAATTCGGAGTGCAGATCCTTAATAGAGTCTCTCACTCTATTGATGCTGCTGACAAACTCTGTAGTAAATATCTGAACACCTACAGAGTCAATCTCTCTGTTTTGCAGTTGATCATAAAGCAGCTTAATGTGAGGCATTATTTTATGGAATAAAAACAGGAAGTAAAGGAACTACTCCCTATCCTCTTCCAACTTTCTAGCAAATCCCCATGCCTCACAAGTTGCGCTGGGATCACAATTACCGCTTCTTATGTGGTTGAAGCACTGTATCAGATCCTCTTGGTGCTCGTAAACTACACTTACTGTCCTAATGTTAAAGTTCCAGCGTGTTGCAGGTGATCTGGGGAGCCTTCTCTTTACTATCATATCCAGAACTTCTGTCCTTTTTGGACATAATGAAAAAAAGTCTGTTAATTCACCCAAAACTGCAAAAAATACCTTATCCTTTTTTATTTGGGACACAGCTTGTTGCATTATCAGATTTAGTTGATGTGCATAGCAGTGTACACAATGAGCATTTGGGTATTTGTCCTGTATCCTCTTTTGGACCCCCCCCCCCCAATGCTGCCCAGGCATCATGCTCGCATCATATAGCTCTGAGCAATCACTTTCTGTTTATCATCGTCCTGTGGAAAAACAGCATTCATCTGCTGCAGCAATGCTGTGGCAATGGTTACTGCATGAGAGTCTTGCAACTGAGTAAAACTAAAAAAACGCTCTACAGCTGAGCCTTTGCCATCAGTGTACTGATAAATGAGTACTGACTGGCAGTTAGTTGACACATCTGTTGTGTCATCATCCTGAATAGCCACATATTCAGTGCTCTTCAACTCACTGATAATGAAATCCCTGGCCACTGTGAGTATGCAGTCTAGGAGTTCATTTTGAATCTTTTTGGATGTAACTTTGAAAACTGCGGCAGTTTTCAAATGCTTCTCCATTGCAGAATCAATGCTGCCAATCAGATCAACCAAGGCTCTAAACACTCCTGAGTTCAAGAAGTCACCAGTCTCATCATGGCCACACAGCGCCAACTTAAAAGCACCACAGAAGCGAACAATCAATTATTTTAGAAAGAATGTACCAGTTGTTGTCAACTTCCTCATTGTGCCTTCTAACGCTCACAAGGTAACCTTCGTCCAGTTGTGTCACTATGTTGGTCTTACCAAATGCTGCAACCTTGAAATAGTTATCAGTACGACCTTTGCATTCATTGTGCTTCTTTATCTTCTCAGCTAGATGCTTAAGTTCTTCACTCCAGTCTTGGTCCATGCTGCCTCACCCCCGAACAGCAAGCATGGAAAACAAAACAATGCAGTTTTGGAAACGATGCCACACAGCCACTTCTTCTTCTCATACCACGCTGTGCTGAACTGGTGTGTGCAGTCCTTCCCTCTGTCACGAGACACTTGCACAAGCTGAAGTTCTGGATGGTCAGGTCCTAGTTCTTTCACCTGACATTTTTCAGCATAAGAGAGCTGTGAGAATGGCTTTGCTAGCAGTGAATCCATGGTGTTCATTTTTAATGACTCACTCTTTGATGCTTCTGTCCTGAAAAATAAGAGAATATTGTAGGGAATTGTATCGCAGTGAGCTTTGAGCCATTGTTATGCACTGTACTATGATGGGTGCAAAGACAAGTCCTGAATGAAAGCATAACATATTACACACACACACACCTTTCCCTCTTGCAAATGATATGCAGAAGTGTGGTGCACACAACATGTCAGGCAGGCAGCAACTGAAGTTGCTAGAACACTCTGGAGATAATTCATTAAAGTGCATTCCAACTTACAGCAATATTTCTTGGCACCCTCCTCGATGTAGTCTGTTCTTCAGCCAAGTCCCTTAGAACTAGGTTACTAATTCCTTGGCAACAGTGGCTCCTTCTCCTTCTCTTCACAAAAGACAAACAAACAGAAAGGTCAGTTTGTCTTCAAGAAGTCATGACCACAACACAATAGAAGTGGCAAAGAGAATCCCACACTCGTGATGGCTGCTTTTTGAAAAAAATACCACAAATTGTATCAGTAAATCTGCACGCTTGCTCCCCCCCCCACCTTTCTTCATCCCACCATGGGAAAAGAAGTTACCTGCTTCTGTAGGCGATCTTCAGAAACAGTTGAATGAATACCATTTTTTCTCTATGGGTAGTTGTCCACTGTGCACATACTTATGAAAACCTACACATCTCTTCAAAAGCTGGAAATGCTGCAAAGTCCCTTAAGATTCTTAAAAACTACAGAATGGTGAGAAAAATGCTCCAGGTGTTAAGAGCAAGCACTTCCTGAAGTTTCCTATGCAGAAGGTACAAGGTTTGGGGGGAGGGGAGCACCAAATGGCTTCGAGTGTGTCTTCACATCACACTCATATAGAAAATGCCAAGGAAACTCAAGCAGAGAAACCAAACCACTGCACACAAGCTCCAACCCAGGTCCCCCCAGCAGCAGCACCCAAGAACCAGAAAGCAGCAGACAATTGGGGGGGGGCATGGAAAATCAGCAGAGGCCTGGCCATTTGAAACAGCAGTAGCTAGCCATGTGGCCAGGCCAGTGGGGGCAGAAGGGAAGCACAAAATGGCCCTGAGTGTGTCTTCACATAGAAAATGCCAAGGAAACTCAAGCAGAGGAACCCAACCATTGCACACAAGCACCACCCCCCGGCCAGGTTCCCCCAGCAGCAGCACCCAAAAACCAGAAAGCAGCAAACATCTTTTTTTTTGGGGGGGGGGGGGACTCAGCAGAGGACATTTGAAACAGCAGTAGCTTATAGCTAGCCATGTGGCTAGGCCAGGGGCAAGCAAAGGGTCTGAAAATGACAGGGTCTGGGAATTCAATCTTACCAGTCTGGGAAGGAGGAGGATTGAACTAGTTGTCAGGGTTTTTGAGTCTAAGGAACGGGGCAGAGTCAAACATGAATGTCTTGCAGCCATATTTTTTACAAAGATTATTGAGAGCTCCAATGGGCACTCCTATGGCTGCTATCAGATTGGAACTTGGATTAAAGAGCTGGTCAACTGTAGCTTGGGAGTTTGTGGTTAAGCTCTGGTTTGGTTAATAAAATCAAATAACACAGGTCTTGCTAAATTTATGCAGGAAGACTCACAAAAGCAAATGGGCAAGAATGATAGAAAACTATTGTTGGGTTTGGCGTTCTCATCTGTGTATCTTGTCAATAAAGATATAAGAGTGGCGAGGATAGAAATTCTTCGAAGAATTGGTGATATTCAAAGGCAGGAGGATATAGCAAAAGTAAGAACCTCCCTTCATATGACTGGTTATTTATTATGGGTACCAGAGCAAGGGGAGATGGCCAAATACCTGACTACCTCGCTTACATCTAGAGAGAAGTATCTTTTTCTCTGTGCTCGCATAAATGCTCTGCCCTCAAGAGTGCTTGAGGGACAATTTACTGGCATATCTTATGGAAATCGCCTCTGTCCATATAATAGCTTAACTACCAAGTCCTCTCAACATATTTTATTTGCTTGCCATTTATATGATTCTCTTTGTACTGAACTTTTTTCCTTTTTCTTGGACAAGCTTCCTGGCAGAACAGATTCCTGCCTCTTGGAGATCGCTTTAAGAGACGTGTCCCCTGATATAACCCAGGCTCTTGCAACATTTTTGGTTTTAGCTTTCAATCGGAGGCTTTTATTTTTGAACTCTAAGCTTCGTATGAATTTATGAGGACTGTAAGGATCATGGAAATTTTAAATTTATTTTTTATATATGTAACAATTTACTTTATGTTTTATATTTGTTTTGTTGTATGTTTATTGTTATTGTTTGGACAATGGCCTACGGCTATGTCAAATATTATTATTATTTTATTTTTATTATTTATTGATTTATTATCTTACCAGTTTCTAATCAAAGCAGCAGTGCTGTAGTCTGCAGTCACTGCCTGTTGCCCAGCAGTTCCCCAACACCACTAGTAGCTGGTGTGAATAGTTTGTGCAGCCAGCATATAGATTAGGCCAGGGCAGCTCCTCCTGCAATCTCTCTGGCCAGTGATTGGCTGCCTGCACTGAGGCAGGTTCCACCCCTGAAACTCCTCCCCACCAGCCTACCTAACCTCCGTAGTCATGTAAAACGGGCGGTATTGCTAAGCGCCCAGCTGCCGCCTATTTTGGCTGAGTTCCACTTATGGAACTCAGCTTTAGGTTTCACATAGCCCCTCCTCTCTGCCCTGAGAGAGAGCCATGTAGCAGTGGGATGGCACCCGAAGCATGCGCTCTCTCATGATATTGTTGTTTGGCTGCCCTCACCCCTCCCAGTAACACACAGCCCCGCCTCCTCCTGGACCCAGCCTGTTGCAAGCCCAGCCTCACTAAGGCTGGGGAGGGGCCTCAGGCGGAGCGGAGCTAAATGCTGCATGTGAGCCAGGAGGAGAAGGGAACCTAGGGAGGGGGGAATGGGGAGGAGGAGCTGAGCTGAGCCGGGGGATGGGGAGACAAGCAGCATTAAATGCGCCACGGTGGCGGTGCTGCCTGCAACTGACTGACTCAGTGGCGCACTGAGTCCACTCCAGATCAGGTGCATGCGCAGGAGGTGCACAGCTTGCAACAGACTCTCTGTGTATGCGACCGATCTCTAGTGGGGAGAAAGTGAGCTGCTGGGAAGTACTGGGGGGCCGGGTTGGCTTGCGCTGGTGTGCGGATGGAAGATGAGTGACAAAGGGGGCTGAGGACTGCTGCTGACCAGCCCTGTGGGGAGTTGTGGGGCAGTGACCGCCCATTTATAGAAACCGCCGCTAATATTTATTTAGATTTTTTTATCCCACCCTCTCTCTTAGGCTCAGGGTGACATAACTTATTAACTCTAACATTAACTAACTCAACTCTTTATCCTCACAACAGCCCTGTGAGGGAGGGAGGTTAGGCTGAGAGATCTGTTACTGCCACTGGCCCAAGGTCACCCAGTGCAACCAAAATGGATGTTTGTATATCCACTTATTCAAAGTGGGTAAATTTTTCAGATACAGTATGGACCGTGGGTATTTGTTTAAGCTGTAATCTGAAGTCTTGTATAAGCTTCTATTTAAATATATGGTTTCCATATACCGAGACTGATTCCCTGAGTTCAGCCATCCCTAGGATTTCATATTTTATTCCTACAAAGGACAGAAATGCCCAAAGCTATGAAAGAATACTGAAAGTTTTGCTATGTCTGAAAGACACAGAGATAAAGGTCATTCTTTAAATTACATTAAACAAATATGGGCTGCATTGAGCGCTAATAAGAAATTATGTTGATTACATATGCACTGGCTATTAAAAAAGGATCTGTTCAGCTTTTGCAAGTCTGTAATTGAGAATTTTCTGTTCCATTATTGCTGGAATTCAATAAATATATATCTTTTTGAAAATCAATCGGGGTCTAATTTGCAAAACATTACCAATGTAATTTATTACTTATTAAGCAGTAATTAAACTTCAATTGATTAGTCCAGTAATATTTATTGAAACTTTGAAACTATGTAACCTATGAATATTTCAATAAATATAAAATGTTTCTCTACTTCATGGCTAGGAAAGGCTCAATAAACGTGATTTTAATTAATTTGACACTTTAAATAAATGGAAAAAAGACACTATTTTTAAAAAAGGCAAAATGTTTTCTACAACTTTAGGGGATGATCCTGCATCTTAGGATGCAACTCCTCCATCCATTGAAATAAATGGGTGTCTTTAAATATACACCTGCTCTGTTTCTGCTCTGCCCTACCCCCGGATGACCCATCCATGTAAAGGCAAACCACCCTGGGGTGAGGCTGAGCAGAAGCAGGTGCCTGCTCCAGGCCAGTTCCACTTGCAGTGCCCCAGAACATCCTGGAGCACTGAGAGTGGAGTGGATTGCCAGAACCCAGAGCAGCCACTTGGGGCAGAGCAGCAGTCTTTCTAGAAGGTGGACGGCCGCTTCAGCTCCACTCCTGGCCATAGGTTACTCTGGACACTGCCATAGAAGGGCTGCCAATCCACCTGCAGGTCTATGGTGTGCGGAGGGGTGTGTGCATGGGCAGACTGCGGTCTGCAGCAGTGACAGGCTCTATTTAAACCCACTGCCACCAGAGCAGACTGGGGTGGTGGTGGTGTGTGTCCCCCTCCCCTGGGTCTGTGTAAGAACACCCAATGACTCAGCTCCCATTGTTTTTAATCATGGAGAATTGAACCCTTACAGTTCAATCCTGGATCCATTAAGTTAATGTAAAAATTTCCATCAATTTCAAAGAGGGAGGATCACACCAACCCGTTATACCACTTATACAAGTTCTGACTTGCCTGTGCAACCCCTAGCCCCTAAGTGTTTGTTAAGTGGCCAACACCAGGAAGGTGGTGCCAGGCACGGTGCTAGCCCCAGGGCACCAGGGGCACTGGCCCTACTGGCCTCCGCAGCCCCAAGTTTAATTTTTTTTTTAACCAGTTGTTCAGCTGTCATCTTAATCTTCACCAGTCCCAATCCCAGGTTCCGGCAGTGCGGTGGAGTTCAGAGTGCTGGCGCGGCTCTGTCAAGCTGCTCCGGTGCTCCGAATGGGTTGATGACTGTGCATGTGCAAGCATGTTGCTTTGCTCTGTGCATGTGCAAACATCAAAACGCTGATGCCATCAGGCCAGGAAGTCACGAGGGGGAGGCGGGGCCGCGGGGAAGGAGGCACTGCAAGCAAGTTCACTAGGAGGAGGAGAGCCGAGACGGAGCCCTGCAAGGGGAAAAAGCTTTAGAGAATGCACATTGGGTGGCTAGGGAGTGCCGTCCAGCACGTGTTCACAGAAATCAGCAACGCATTGCCAGGA
>QEPC01001425.1:1430399-1449172 GCA_003113815.1 Sphenodon punctatus | reverse complement strand
CCCCCCCAGGGATCGGGTCATACTTACCGGCGGCTGCGGGGACGCCGCGGCCGCTGGTGCTGGGGGGTGGGCTCGCCTCTGGGTCTTTTTAAAAACAAAAATCCAGGCTGGGCAGGGTGGGTGGGGGGTGTCCCCCCTTCCACCCGCGTAGTCTGGACTCGGTGAGGGTTTTTTTTTAAAAAAACTTTTTTGCTGGGGCTTTAATTTTTTACATTGCAGCCATTTTTAAATGGCTGCAATGTAAAAAAAATCCGGTACCCGGTCCGGATTACCGGGTCGAATCCGATAATGCCGGTACGCCCGGTACCGGCATTATCGGATACCGGATTTTACCGGTTTCCCGCCCCTACCCATAGGTCTGTGCTCTGATTGAACTTTTATGCATAGATTTATTTAACATTGGGGCCAGATAATTTCCGTGCTTGCTTTACGTCAAATGCACCTCTCACATGTTTAGTATTTTCTAACAACATCTGCAAACATTCTTGGCCAGTAGAATCGATTCCTGGCAAGTTATAAGGTACGTTTGACACCTAAATGCCCTACCTTATCATGTATTCCCTGTACAGCATGAGCTCTATGAGTGTGTTTAATCACAATTTGATCAACAATTTCATCTTTTCTCTGGAGTCATCGTACAATACTCCAGCCCTCAGATGCAACCATGGCCATTCCTTTAATAATAAGTGAATTTCTGAAGACATCCTCCATCTCTCTCCCCTGCTAAGACAGTGGCCAGTTTCCAACAACTGGATGATCAACAACAGAGATGGGTCTCATCTTTGAAGTTTCCTCCAATCTGTTGGGTTTAATCCTGGCAAACTGGAAGTTCCTAGTAACACGCAAGGGTCCTCAAATTTCTAAAGTCTCTGTTGGTGCCTGTGCATCATTATGCATATCTTCTTCAGTACCAGTGGTAGCTTGTGCTTAAACCTGTAAAATTTTCGATTGGCAGATAGCATCTCATTCTGCTTGGGTAATTAGGCCTCATTCTTCTGCATCAGGGCTAGTACATGCCATCAGTTCTGATACTCTTTCCAAGAATTTCAATGTATCTCTATCCTCTGCCAGGTTTGCATGGGACTGATGTGACAACCCATCAGCATCACCATTTAATTTTCCAGTTTTATAACTAATGTCAAAGTCATAAGCAGCCAAAGCTGCTAACCATCTGTGTGAAGTGGCATCTAGTTTTGCTGTAGTTAAGATACAGGTGAGAGGGTTATTATCTGTAACCACTCTGAATTTTGTACTATAGAGAAAATCACAAAACCTATCTTCTATGGCCCATCGAAGAGCCAGAAACTCCAGCTTATGAACTGGATATCTTCTCTTGCTGGGACGTAACCCCCTACTTACATAAGCTATGGCACGCAGCTTTCCATCCTGTTCTTGGTACAACGCTGCTCCCAGACTAGCATTGGTATGCAACACGCATGGCAATTTCCAATCTGAAAATCCTAATACTGGAGCTGTTATGAGTTTTTCTTTAAGAGTTTCAAATGCAACGTGACATTCTTCTGTCCATTGATCTTCCAATCAAGGGGAGAACCTACCGTTTCTGCTTCTAGGGTTCTTCCCTGGAAGAAGTACAGTTAGAGGTCTAGTCATTGAAGCTTACTGTTTAACACACTTTGTATAATACTCAGAAAAACCTAGAAAGAACTTCAGCTCTGTGATGGTCTGTGGCCTAGGCCAATCCTTGATAGCTGAAATCTTTTCTGGGTCAGGGCTAATACCTTCCTTAGAAACGACATGACCCAAATATTTAACTGAGGTTTGGAAGAATTTGCATTTAGAGGGTGACAGCTTGAGTCCGCTATAAACTAGCCTTTGTAAAACAGCCATAACCTTTTCCTCATGTTTTTCCAACGTTTTGAAAAAAATGATATCTAAAAAAGTTACTGCCCCTTGCAGATTATTCCAGTCATAATCTTCTCCATCATATACTGAAAAGCAGCTGGAGACTTGGTGATAGCTTGGGACATCATCCGGAATTGCCAGTTATCTAGAGGTGGGTCTGTCTTGATCCTCTAGAGTAGGAAGGGGGACACTAGTCATCAAACTGATGTTTATCAGTTTGACAGGTCACGTGGGGTCCTACGTCAGCGGAAGTCCCAACCTCCTGGGGCTGTAACTCCCGCCTTGGGACGGAAGTGATGTGGGTAAGCGGAAGTGACGCAGAAGGAGGTAATGCTTCTGGGTCAGGGAGGCGGGAATCAAAGCTTCCCACCCCCCTGAACCCAGAAGGTCCTTATGCTTGACTTTGGAGGGGGGCTCTGCTGGAACCAAAGGTTCCAGCCTCCCTGAACCCACAAGGTCCTTTGAAAAGGGCCATGTAATGCCTCTATGAACTCAGGAGAGTGAGATGGACCAGTAGGTATGGGTTTTGTGAGGATCGGAGCAACTTTATGATGCGGGGTTCGGGGTAGGGTGAATTGCAGCGATTGGGTCATGTAACCCCTCTACGAGCTCACCTGAGTGAGGTGAACCATTCAGCATAGGTTTCGTCATCCTAGCCCACTCCATCTTGGAGAAAATTTGATCCAATGGGATGGGGATTCCGGGGTAGGGTGAGCCGCAGAAAGAGGGTCATGTGAGGGTTCAAACAACTCAGTAGTGTGAGCTGAACCAATCAACAAAGGTTTCATCATTCTAACCTGCCTTGTTGCAGAGATCTGACCTAGGGAGTCTCAAACTACTCACCACGCCATCCCGTGACCAATCGGAAAGGTTTGTGGAGCTGTAGTCCTACCCCCTAGAGGTATGAAAGAGGGGGCCACCATTTTCTGATACAGAGAGCAGGGAGCCAATCACTACCAGCTACATGGAAAAACTGAATTGGCTTTCCATGCGGATACAATGCCTGTGAGGCCTATGGAGTTAAGTAAGCCTCCAGAGGTAGTGAGATGGTTATACAGAAAACACTATATTTCCAGTACGGAGGATGATGTTGAGAGCAAACCCATCGCCAAGGTTCTTTTTAGCACTCCTGTTTATGATGAAGCAGCCCAAATGGGAATGCCCAGCCCTGCGGAGTCTTTGGTTTTTCCAGAGGTGATAGAAGAAGGGATACCCCCCGCTCAAAATTCACAGGTAAGATTTTTTTCAGGGTGATTAAAAGAGGTTTGTGTGTCTAGAGGTGTAATGGGATTGACTGTCACAAAACACTGCTTTGTAAAAAGACTGCTAACTCACAGGGTTGGTTTTTTTTAAATTTCTTTTAGGAAATGTTTGAAAGTCCTCCAGAGTCTAATGATGAAAAGAAGGTGGAAGGCCCTACGTGCCATTGCCCTGAGAGGAAAGTTGGGGACACACAACCACATATTACACTGCAGAGATAATTGGCTCTGGAACTGAATGAGACAGACCGTGTTCAGCCAACAAAATGAAAATCAACCATGAGATCTATAGTGAGAGCGTGTGTCTATGGAATTCTAAAACATTGTTTTAGAGAAAAACTATTTTCTGATTGTGAGGGGGGTGTTTTTAACGCTCCAGGCCAAATGGCCCTCGATTGTGTGACATGGACTTCTGAGGACAGGAATAGAAAACTTAAAGTCATTTGTGATAACCTATGCTTACAATCTATCTTTCACGTTCAAATGATGCTAGCCTATTCTTTAAACTGTCTTTGTATGATACAGGACACTTTTAGCCTGACTCTATTACTGTTTTTTAAAGTTGAATCCTCTCAGGATCCAGAAACCGAGTTGGATGGGCTCGTGAAGCAGGGGGATAAACGCATATTAGAATATGTGCAGACCATAATTAAAAAACGTCATTATAAATCTTTTTTTAAAAACCACCATCTGTAATCCTAAAGTTACAAGAATCTGTAAATAAAGCTAAAAGTTGTTTAACTCTCTGCTATAACATAATTTTGTCAAATAAAAACCCCACATTTTGAAAATCTATCTGTGTTCAGGCTGCATTTGCACGTGTATGTGTTTTTCTTTGCTGCAGCAGTTTGTCCCCCACCCCGAAAAGAAGACAGAGACACCCTTATTGTGGGGTAAATTAGGCCGCACCAAACTTTATTAGCCCAGTCGGGGGAGGAGGGGGCTATGCCCCTCTGGGTCCTGTCACCTTAACTGTTAACTGATAACTCATCTATAATCAACTTAAGGTGGTCTGATGTTCCTAAGTGCCGCGACAGTGCTAACTATAGCTGCTACAATGTCACACCTGCCCGGCCGCCCCCCAGCGGATCAGGAGGCTGTTGCCTATCGTGACCCAAGGAAGGAAGTGAGCCCAGCCCGCGAAGACCCTGGACCGCCCCTGTCCTAGGGCCCCGTAACCCGGCCCCCCTTTCTGGGTCCTGCGCGACGCTTGCTGGGCAAGCTCTAGCATTCACGTGGACCCCATCTCGTAAGGAGATGACCTGGCAGCAGACTATCCCTACCATCTAACTTAGCTAATTCTCAGGACCCCTGCCATTAGAGACTGCCAGCTTTGCTTGGCTAGACTCACCCTCCTCCCCCGACTCACCCAGAAGCTGACTCAGCATTCTCCTCTTACCTCCTTCTCCTCCTCCGCTGGGTAGCTCTGCTGCTGGCCGATAGAAGGCAGATGATTCAATTTCTTTTGTGCGCATGCGCGCCAGGAGCTACCCGGTCCCTCAGTCTTTTCATCTGCCTTCGGCCGGTAGGACGCGTTCCGCGGAAGCAAGCCCTAGGCAGGGTCTCAAGAGCGCCAACTAAACTAGGAAAAGATAAAGAAAAAGGAACTTTACTTCGGGGCAGGTGAGGGACAAAAAAGGCAGCAGAGAAACGGCATGAAAGCATGCCTCTTCTCTTTCCCCCCCCCCGCCTGCCGACAGTTCAGCTCCGGGGCGGCGCGGCCGCGCCCGAGAGCCTTGGGGCCAAATAAATCTATTTTTTCTCATTAGGAGAAATAAGAAAGGGGTAACTCTGGGGCGGCACACCGCACCCGCGAAAACCCTGAGGGAAAAAAAGTGAAAAAGTCTCTAAAGGAGACAAGAATAGCTCCGGGGTGGCGCGCCACTCCCGAAAGCTTATGGGGGCTAAATGGCCAATAATAAAAGATAAGTCCTAGGCAGGGAACTCGGGGACCGCGCGGCGGGGCCTCGGAGTCTCCCTCGGCCAGTATTTTTCAGGCAGGCCCCTACACGAGGGACATATCTGCCTAGTAACGCACGTGAAGGCCAGAGGCAGCAATTCTGCTTTTTGACTAGCAACAGCACGTGATGGCCCCCTACAGGGCAGAGGCAGCGCTGCTCGTCTTCTCCCTAGTAACAGCCTCTATATGGCCCCTCCTCTCCCTGAGCGGAGACAGCCTGTCTGGGCTCACTCAGGAGGTGACTTAACCCTCCAATGACTGGTTTTTTTCCTATTATCTCTCCTTAAACAGGCCATGAGCACGGGACAGCCCCCCATCGGGGCCCCTCCCCCTACAGTGGCAGCCCCTTCGCAGGAGCAAGACACGCAAGTACGCCTAGCCTCCATGGAGAAATCTATTGGAGAGATCCTGGCTACCCTGGGGAAGTTACCTAAACCAAGCAGGAAGAGGCATCCTAAGCCTCTGGCTAAGTCCAAGGCAGGGACTTCTGGTAACCCCAAAAAAAGACCTAGACGCCCCTCAGGTGACACTCGTCACTCCATTCAGTCCTCAGCTGAAAGTGATCAAGAGGGCCAACCTATCGAGTTGAACCAGGCCCTTTCTGAGCACAGGCAGCCTGAGTCTGTTCTTTCCTCAGGATCCGAGCAAACTCATTCCGATTTAGAGGAGGGCGAATGGGTCGAACAAACCTCTGATTCCACCGATGGAGAGAGGCAATTTCCTGGACAGTACAGGAATGAGCTTATCTCTCACGTTATAAAAACGCTGCAGTTGCAGGAGAAACCTCCAAAACGGGACTCCTCTGACTCCCAGGAGGAGGAAACCCGACAGTATATCCCATCTATTCATGGCAGAGACCAGGGCCTTCCCTTAGACAAGGCTTTTGAGAGGCTGGTACTGCAAGAGTGGAAGCAGCCCGATAAAAGTTTTAAAATGAATAGGGCTCAGGATTCCCTTTACTCCTTCTCCAGGAGGAAGGACCCCTTGTTCCGTTCACCTAAAGTGGACGCAGGAGCTGCTTCCCTAGCTCGGCACACAGTATTCCCCACTGAGGGGGATTGCCATCCTAGGGACGCTACGGATAGAGCGGTGGATACTGCTCTTAAGAAGGCCTCAGAAACCACTTCGGCGGCTCTAAAGATAGGAATAGCGTCCTCTTATGTTTCCAGAGCCATGCTCGCTTGGCTCCAAGAGCTCCAAGATCCAGAAATTTCAGAGGGTAAGGCTCAACGGCTAAATTCCAGAGTCCACATGGCGGCCGCCTTTTTAGCAGACGCGACCACCGATAACTTAACTTGGTCGGCCAGATCGGTAGCCAACAATGTGGCCGCTAGGCGTAGGCTATGGCTACGCTCATGGGATGGGGATGTCACCGCAAAGAACTTACTTACTGCCTCCCCATACAAAGGCTCTAAATTGTTTGGGGTGTGCCTGGAGAAGGTCTTAGAGGAGGCGTCCAGCAAAGATAAGACTAAGACCCTCCAACAGCTATCCAATAAAAGGGGTTCCTTTAGACAGCAGCCCTTTCGATTCAGGGGCTTCTCAGCCCCATACAGAAAATTCCAAGCTCCGGCACAGAGGGCGTATGCTACCAACTTTGCCTTCAGGGGCAGAGGTAGGGGCTTCCGCTCCGGCAGGTATGACAGGCGCAGATCAAGAGGCCCCCCTGCCACTCAACCCAGGCAGGACTCCTGACTACTCCGCCCAGCAGGTCGGGGGCAGGATTCAACTGTTCCACGAGGTGTGGTCTCTCTCGGTTTCAGACGCCTGGGTCCTATCCTGCGTGGCACAGGGATACGCGATCGAATTCGACTCCCCCCCACCAAGCAGATTTCTGGTCTCCCCCGCTTCAAGGGACCCAGAAAAACATCATGCAATGAAGCACGAAATCAGGAGACTACACGACACCAGGGCAATAGAAAAGGTGCCACGTGCTCAACAGTTCCTGGGGCTATACTCCATTCTTTTCCTGGTGGCGAAAAAGACGGGGAAATGGAGAGCAGTCTTAGATCTGAAGGCCCTGAATCATCACGTGACAAAGAAAAGGTTCAAGATGGAGACCGTGGCCTCCATTTGTCACAGCATTCACAAACTCGACTGGATGGTGTCCCTGGATCTACAGGATGCTTACCTCCACATCCCGATCAAATCGACTTACCGGAAGTGGCTCCGCTTCGCCTACAACCACCATCATTGGCAGTTTCGAGCCCTTCCTTTCGGACTAGCCTCAGCCCCCAGGACTTTCACCAAAGTACTGATCCCCCTGGTGGCGAACCTAAGGATGGAGGGCATTCACATTCATCCTTACCTCGACGATCTCCTGATCCGAGCCCACTCACCGGAGAAGTCCATAGAGGACCTCAACAGAACTATTCTCTATCTGAAACAGCACGGGTTCCTCGTCAACTTGGAGAAAAGCCATCTAACTCCGACAAGGACACTTCAACATCTGGGTGTAGTCATCGATACCACCTCCGACCGCGCATTCGTGCCACCCGACAGGGCACGGAAGATAAGGAAGCTGGTGGGATCCCTCAGATCAGCTCGTCGCCTCAGACTCAAGTCACTCGCTTCACTCCTGGGGCTGCTAGTATCCTGCACAGCCCAGGTGACATGGGGCAGGTTCCACCTTCGTCACTTGCAGAAGCTGCTAGCTCCTTTTCAGCGAGAGCTCACGAGCGGACTGAATCCCTGGGTACTCATACCAGGACATCTAAAAAACTCAATGTCCTGGTGGTTAGATCCCGCACACTTCTTGCAAGGCGTTCCCCTCACAGACCCTCCGAGGGACATAATTACAACAGACGCCAGTTTGACAGGCTGGGGAGCGCACACGACGACGCGCTCGGTGCAAGGTCTATGGTCTCCCCAGGACGCGAAACAACAAATCAACTTCCTGGAGCTGAAGGCCATTCGCCTGGCCCTTCAACACATCTTCCCCGCCGGGACCAATTGCCACCTGCTCATTTACACGGACAACATCACAGCCAAGGCATATGTCAACCATCAGGGCGGATCCCGGTCGCTTCAACTACATCGGGAAGCAACGCGTCTATTCAGGTGGGCACAATCCCATGTACCTTCCCTGAAAGCACTCCACGTCAGAGGCCAAGACAACATAACAGCAGACTGGCTCAGCCGCCAGGTATTACAGCCTCACGAGTGGATGCTCAACCAGACAGTGTTCCAGAGCATTGTGAGTTGGTTCGGACTCCCTGTCATCGACCTGTTTGCATCGAGGAACAACACTCAGCTGCCCCGCTTTATGACACGGGACCCATGTCAGCAGGCGGAGGCAATCGACGCCCTGAACCAGCCGTGGCCACAAGGGCTGCTCTATGCGTTCCCTCCGTTTCCGCTACTGCTAAGAACTATCGCAAAAGCACGCAGGGAAAGGGCACTCCTAATCCTGATCGCTCCCTGGTGGCCCCGGAGGCCCTGGTTCTCGGAGCTCATTCAACTGAGTCAAGGCCAGTACAGAAAACTTCCTCTCCGGTCAGACCTTCTTCGTCAGGGTCCCATATCCTGTCCAGACGTACAGACTCTGCAATTGACAGCCTGGCGATTGAGCGCGCTGCGCTAAGACGAAGGGGTTATTCGGAACCAGTTCTTGATACCCTTCAAAGCTCTAGAAAACCAGCCACCAGAAGGTCATACCAAAACACCTGGAAAACCTTCGCTACTTGGTCTAGGCAAAAAGACTTGGACCCTAGACGGGCAGGAGTTCCACAAGTATTAGAGTTCTTGCAGCAGGGTCTAGACAAGGGACTCAGGGCCAACACCTTAGCCAGGCAAGCAGCTGCTCTCGATGCTGTCTTAAGAGCTGAAACTAGTAGGTCTATTTCCTCACACGCACATGTCCGGAGGTTCATCCGGGCGGCTAGGCTCTTGTCCCCTCCTGTTGTTCACCGGGTGCCTTCCTGGAATCTAAATTTGGTCTTAGAGGCACTGACAAGACCTCCTTTTGAGCCCCTAAAACATATATCCTTGTACCTTCTAACGCTAAAAACAGTCTTCTTAGTGGCGGTCACGTCAGCTCGAAGAGTTTCGGAGCTGAGTGCACTGTCAATGGAGGACAATTTTTGTATTTTTCGACCAGATTCGGTCGTTCTCCGGTTGGACCCGGCCTTTATACCTAAGGTAAATTCGTATTTTCACAGGGCCCAGGAGTTGGTGCTCCCTTCTTTTTGCCCCAACCCTGTTCACCAAAAAGAGAAAGTTTGGCACAAACTGGATGTCAGACGGGCGCTAAAAATTTATTTGTCCAGGACCCGGGCCTTTCGTAAATCTACAGCCCTTTTTGTTAACACCCGACCGGCCGTTCAGGGTCTCAAGGCTTCTAAGACCTTATTATCTAAATGGGTAAAGCAGGCCATTATTGAAGCCTACAGGGCCGGCGGGAGGATCCCCCCTTTACAGATCTGGGCCCACTCTGTCCGCAGCGCGGCCACTTCCTACGCCTTTAAGGCACAAGCCTCCTACGAGGAGATTTGTAGAGCCGCAACGTGGGCGTCCCCACATACCTTCATCAGGCATTATAAGATCAACATTTTTCAGTCTGCTGAGGCTGCCTTTGGCAGGCGGGTACTGCAGTCAGTACTGGATGCTCCCAGTGCTGTCGGCTCCCACCCGTAGAGGAGGGATTTGGCTCTGGTACATCCCAGCGGAGGAGGAGAAGGAGGTAAGAGGAGAAAGGAGAATTGGTTACCTACCTTCGTGAATTCCTTTCTCTCTTACTCTCCTGATCCTCCTCCGACCCTCCCTGCCGTACAGCACTCAGCATCTCACTATACAACTGTTTATTAACTTTTGACCATGTTGGGTCTCAGTTTAACTGACTCTTATGATTATGTTATTAGTGCATTACAGTTTTTCTCCTGAAGTTATGTTTTGTCAGGGGATACTACTTACAGGGGCACTCGGCTATGCTACGGACTGGAGGGACCGGGTAGCTCCTGGCGCGCATGCGCACAAAAGAAAATCAATCATCTGCCTCCTATCGGCCAGGAGCAGAGCTACCCAGCGGAGGAGGATCAGGAGAGTAAGAGAGAAAGGAATTCACGAAGGTAGGTAACCAATTCTCCTTTCTTTGGAGAGCCTTAAGGTAAAGCTCGAGCCTTTCGTCCGACAGGTGGACCCTGTCGGGCTGGAATAACTCAGGCCTGGAAAACCTAATCTCTGGGTGCCTGATCGTTTGCCAACCCATATCAGTTATCAATTTGGCTACCTCTTTGGTTCACCTTCCTTCTGGCCCTATCCACTTCACTCAGGTGCAGATGGCATCTCTCCATCTAATCCTCTCCAGCATCTCGGACCACACCAACATCGTATTCAGGAGAAACCGCCTTGCCACCATCAGGTCTCTCTTTATGTTGGTGACCAGGTGCAAACCTGTTTCCACCGGTAGGTTATTCTCCCCAAAATGTATCACCATTATGTCTGGATGCGATTCCTTCCCCAGTGCATGGACCAACAGCAGGAACTGAGACCATCTCATCCCGCTTCGTCCTCTCTACGTCACCTCCGCCAAATGCCCCAGGCCAAGCTGGGTGACCCCAGTACGAGTGTCCCGCTCGCTTCCCAGCCCAGTGAACCATACTGTGGCCAATGATCATGATTCTCTTCTGCCGAGCAAGCAGATTGCCTCCTAGGGGAGACAAACACCGGTTACCCTTGCCATAGGTACTTTGCCCTCTGCCCTTTCCTTTGCTGCACTACCCCCACCTTTTATAACTGGACCTTGAACACATATGAGCAGAAGGCCCCAGACTTCCAATGACCAATCGCCTTTACCTGCTGCTCTGACAAGCCTGCCACTACCGCGCAGCTTGCTTCTCCAATCCTGAAGGAGTGGGAACCAAATAAGTGTGATGGCAAATTCAGTTTCTTCATTGCCTTACGGAGCACTGCTAAGAATTGATACCTGGTGACCCATGAGCCGCTTGCATGAACAAACAGCTGGCCTGGCCCGATCTGACGCATTTTGAGATAGGCCTCCAGAGCCCTCACAGGGCACAGGTGACCTTCCGTTATCCTCGCCATCTTAACTATCTGCCCCTGTTGCCGCTGATCCATTTTTGAACCCTTTAGTAATACTGACAAGCCTTCAGCGCCCACTTGAACATCGTCTATACCTACCACGATTCCCCCTTGGTTTGCAGATGAGGCAGCCGTAATCTCACTAACTCTAAATGCCTTGAAAAAGGTAATCTTAAACAGGCTATCAAAAAGTTTGGACTTGAAAACCGAAAACCACACCCCAGACAACTGCCGACACCCCCCCGTTAAAATAGCTGGTGTAATAGGCCGCCTAGTGTCACCCCCCCCCCCGAGGGGCATCCCTTTGCCACCCTTCAAAAATTTTCCTAACCAGAAAACCCCCACTAGGGGACGGGAAGCCTGCCAACCTATTATAAAAGGCCAACGCAGCCAATTTGTCAGAAATTGTCCCCGGTGCTAGTCCCCTTCTCCTTAAACTGATAGCAAACTGTATTGACTAAGCAGGAAGTGGGTTCCCCATCCCTTTTCTTCCCTATAGTTTTGAAATTCTGCCAAAGCTTGCGAGTAGGCTGTTCTCGTGTGGGGCGCCAACGATCCCTGCACTGCCTGAAACATCTCTACCGTCCAATGCTCCAACTCCCCTGAGGGAGTTCCTCCGGTTCCTTTCTGGCCGCTGGTGCCAACTGTCTGAATCACTCCATCTGCTGGCAAGAGAGTACATTGGCTATGCCATTGTTAATCCCCGGGACATGCCTGGCCGTGAATAATATGTTACTGCCAAGGCACCGCCAGATGAATGCTCTTACCAACCCCATCACCCTTTTGGAATGGGAAGACATCGAATTCAGCACATGGACCACTGCGAGATTGTCGCACCAGAACAATATTGCTTTGTTTGCGAACTCCCTATCCCACAAATGAACTGCTAGAACTATGGGGAAAAGTTCGAGAAAGGTGAGGTCTTTCGTTATCCCCTCCTCAACTCACTGCACAGATCATGGTGCCGTGCACCATCGGCCAGCCCAGTATAACCCGAAGCCCAATGATCCAGCTGAATCCGGTTGGACCTGCAGCCCTGCCTCCAATAGCCTCCTCTGTCACCATATGCCAATGCCATTGAAGCTGTGGAGGAAATGGCGCCAAGTCCTCAAATCCTCCCTCATTTCTGCCGTGATCCTAATGTGGCAATGCCCTGGCAGATTGGTCGCAACCTTTGTGTAAAGCCGCGACAAAAATGCCTGGCCTGGTGCCACCACCCTGCACGCAAAATTGAGACCATCCAATAGGACCTGCAGCTGCTTGACTGTCACCTTTGGGCGCGTTAGGAGGCCATCGATGTCCCTAACTAGGGCTGCTAACTTATCCGCCGGCAAGCGTGACACCTGCTCGGTGGTGCCCAACTCAATCCCCAAAAATGTCAGAATCATCACTGGGCCGACCGTCTTTTCTGGGGCTAAGAGGACCCCCAGCTCCACAGTCATTGCCTGGAAGCTTTCCAAGGCCAACTCACACTCTCCCGACCCTGCCCGCCCCCAAAACAGGAAGTCATTGATATAGTGTGTAATATATCAAGACCCCGTTCTTTGGTGCACCAGCCATTCCCACAGGGAGCTGAAATGCTCGAAGGCCAAACAAGATATTGAACACCCCATGGGCATTGCCTTGTCATAATAGTAGCCTCCGAACTGGAACCCGAGTAGCCTGAAGCTCCCGGGGTGGACTGGCAGCAAGCGAAATGCCGATTTGATATCGCATTTCTCCAGCAGCACCCCTTCTCCACATTCCCAGGCCATCTCAATTGCCATATCCAGGGATGCATAGTGGACAGAGCAGAGTTCCGGGGGAATCGCGTCATTCACGGACTGCCCCTTGGGGTAGGAGAGGTGGTGAATGAGGCAAAACTCCCCCGCCTGCTTCTTGGGGACTATACCCAATGGGGACACATGGAGGTCAGGGAAAGGGTGGGTCGCAAATGGGCCCATGATCCGGCCCTCTGAGAGATCCTTCTGAAGTTTGCCGGCCACCAAGTCTTCCTTCCCCCCCAACTGACTGAAGGTTTCTCACCCGGTTCCTAACATGCCCAAATTTAGCCAGGATCACTAATCCCTCCCTAAAACCCGACACTACATAGTCAACTTCACCCTTCATTGGGCAGCCCCTCCAACGCGCTATGGCTGACCGAGGTTGGGGCCCTTGCCTCCCCCTTGCTGTTGTGGGCCCGCTGCCCCTGGTTTTCCTTGCTGCTGGCCTCTGGGGGATGAGCTTACCCTACTACACTGCACTAGGGCTGATGCGGCAGCAGCTGTTACCGTGCCACAATTCCGTTCCGCCATTTCGGAATTGCCCACGCCACACTGTGACTTTTCTGCGGATAGTCTGCTAATTCCGCCAGAATTCTGCAAATCACAGAATTGCGGAAAAATTGCAGAAATTGCGGGAAATCGCTATTCCGCTATTTTGTGGCGCTGGCGGAATTGCGGAAATAGCGAAAATGTCATGTTTCCACGATTCCACTAAGTAGCGGAATTAAATAAGCGGAACCACGGAATGAAACTAGCGGAATGAAAGCCTCTGCCATGCCGTTCCACTAATTGCGGAAACACTGTTTCCGCCGGAAATAGCTACCACTGCGATATTCCGCTACAGCCCTACACTGCACCCCAGAATATCCCCCCCACAATGGGAACAAGCGTGCCTAAAGCGGCATGGGGAGCGAGTGCAACCCCCAAACCCGTTGAAATCCCAACAGGTCCCTCCATTCTGGTTAACATGGCACCCACCTAACCAAAAGGGGTCATTCATTGGGGCCACTCCCCCCCCCTTGCTAAGGTGTGGCCTCTGTCAGTCCTGTGTGCTCCTGCCACATTGGACATACATTCCAGCCAAAGGTCCTGGGCATATATGTCCCACCTAAGCCCTGGGGTGATTGCTGCCCTTTTCTGGAAACCCTCATTGTAGCAGAGCCACGCTCCAGGCTTACCGGTATCAAATGTCCTGTGCACGATATCCTGGTACTTTATTAATTCTGAGGCCCTGTCCAGTGCCGCCTTTACCATGACCCCCCATTAGTACCGAGAAGGCAGCCGACCAGTTGGCCCAATTTCTGTCCACTTTAGGATGCTTAAAGCGCTCCTTGTCCTTCTCGGTAGCGTTGGGGTCAGGGACGGGCACCGTATATAGTAGGGAGAAGACATCCATATACTCCCCCTTCCAAATCTTGTTATGGGTGTGCTGCGCTAGGTGCGCGCCAACTGGCGCCCCCACAGTCGCCCAGGTTCCCAGTTCCGGACGGACTGGTGTTACCTGCGCGACCCTGGAGTGGCATGCCGGGCACTCTCCTGCCCCATCCTGGCTGCGCCGACCACCTGAGCCAATTCAGGGAGCTCCTGGTCCCTGCAAGGTTCTTGTCCTGGCCATGGGACCCAGGAACCCACCCAGCCCAAACGTCTTGGAGCTGCAGGACCCGCCTGAGTAGGTTGCTCCTTGCTCCTGTCCCCCCCCTTGTGCCCACATTGGCAAGGGGTGACTTGCTGGCACCTACCTGCGGCTTCCCAACTGGTGCTTGCACCAACATTCACTGGTGGGCCCGCGGTCAGTGGCCCGGGGTCCTCCATCCAACTGCGATCCCGCAGATCCGCCGCCACTGGCTCGTCCCTCCTGCCTTGGTTGCATGTCTCCCGCCTTGTTGTTGTGGCCTGACGCTCCTCCAGCAGCTCCGCCACCTTTCCTTTGAGAGCCATGAACTGGCCCATGAATTTGTTTAGGGTTTTGAGGACCGCTGCCAGTTGATCTCCCCGCGCTCGCTGGCTCGGTGGTTCGTCCTCCTCATCCCTAGGGTCCGGAAAATGGTGCCTTGAGGGGAAGCCCTGCTAGGGGTTGCCTGACCTGCTCTGGGGGGGGGGGGGCGTGGCATCCCCCACTTGTACATGACCTGCCCCGGGTGGGGAGTTGACATCTGGGGGATAGTCCCCCCCATGGGACCTGACTCTTCCCTGAACCAGGCTGGTGGCTGCACCTCTTGAGTGCTCACCCTAATCCCAACCCTGGGTGCCCCCCCCGCTCGGTGCCAGTGTTCACCTGACTCCCGCTCACAATCTCCCCACATGCGGGCTCTCCTTGGTCCTTCCCTTCCTGAGGTCCTGGGCTTTCCTGGGCTGGCTCCGACACTGGGGCACCTTCCCCGATGGGCAAGCCCTCTCTCGGGGCCCCGCTTTCCACCGGCATTTCCCCAGTGCCTTGGCCCTTGCTCCCACCAGCCAGGTTGTTAAGGACCCCTTCACACCTGCACATTCATGCCTGGAGGGACTCCAAGACCTCCTCCACCCTTTTTGCTAGGGCCTTCTTGGCTGGGCCCTTCCCTTTCTTGCCCCCGTTTCCTCTCGCCATTGCCCTGTTCAAGCGTCCTAGGCCCCCCAAGCCACCAGCTAACGGAGGGAAGAACTGGAGGGGGGTGGGGGAGGGTAGTCACTCTGTGCACCCTAATTCCCTTGCTCCCCGGGCCGCTAATTTCTCCTCCTCCTCCCTTGGAGTGGTCCCAGAACCAACACAAAAATCCCCCCCATGTATAATTACAGCAATGGGAGAGGGATAAGGAATGATTGAGCCAGGTGAGCAAGTCCAGCACCTCCCTGGCGCCCGTGCTCTCCCCAGACGCCACCAAGCCCACTGCTGTACAAACTATCCCTCAGGGTGCTACCCTGGGGCTCACACCCAGCCTAGAAAGAGCAGGGGGAGGGGGAATGACTTCTCTGGCTTTCCTCCTCACTTTCCCCTCTTTGCTCTGCCAAGGGAGCCTTACTATTGGCACCACTGTGCCAAAGAGCTACTCTCCAGATTTTCCCCCCCCACTGCCGCCGCTTGAAACGCGCCCTGAAGAGTAGTGAGCCTCGAGAGCATGCTGCTTGCTCGATGCTGCCCAGGCGAGGAATGGCAGGATCCACGCCTGAGCCAAGATGGCAGCTGCGAGCTCCCGTTCCTCACGAGAGCTCGCTTCATGCCGCATTCTCCATGTGCCATGCGCCCCCGCCCTCACATGCCTCCTTTTAAGTAAGGGCGGGGGGGAGGGACAATAGCCGCCGCCCACGAGCTGCTCCACGTACCGAGGAGGGCCGTGGGGGCGACGATCCTTCTCAAAACGGGTGAAACCAGACAGATGTCTCAATGGCTGCTAATGGCTCTCTATTTTGTCAATAAAAGCACCTTTTGAAAATCTAATGCTTAGGTCTCCAGGATGCATTTTTTCTCAAAACCAGACAGATGTTGCATTGGGTGTGTTCTTATCAAGGGGCGTACCAGGACTCCCATTGAAACTCAACATGGGACAATAGGGTTGCCCCATCTCTGTTGCTCTTTTTTGTTTTGTTTTTATGAGGGTTTAAAAAGTAATAGACAGGACAGAGTAATTCTTTTTTTTTTTTTAAAAAGAAAAAAATAACAATTTATTGAAAAGTACAAATACAGTAGACATTATTTAAAAATAAAATCACAATATGCTTAATAACCATAGGGCCCACTACGGTAGCCTTCTCCGAGCACCCTCTTATTGTAAACAACTCTTTGTGTTTTCCTAAGAGTCCTTGTCTCTATTTGAAACCGCTTCTTGTCTCTTACTATAGAGGGCTGCTGAATTGTTATCTTTTTAGCTTCTCCCTGTCCTGGATTATAGTCCCAAACCAGATCGTTCAAGCTCTCAAAATTGACTTTTTCACAATTGGCGCTATTCAGTGTAATCCCCTTCACCTTCATGCAGACTTTACCACTACACACTTTGTACCCATATGTTTTAGCACCCCCTGAAGCATATTCTACAATGTGCTGATTTGTGGGAGGAAAAAACGGTTTTTAAAAGCAAGAGTATTTCCCCATTTATTTTTTGATAGTCATGGAATCAAACCCCTTCTTTATGGAAGATCCCACAACCTGTAACTAGTTGTACACCCCTGCAAAAAGACTACTCTCCTTGCCCAACTGCCCTTACAGCAAATTTTACCACCCCTGCAAAGTTTCTTATCAAGCGTGCTAAATGCTCAGTCAGAAGGCTCATTATTTTCTTTAAATCTCTTTTGCTATTGTGTAGTGATTATGTGACAACATGATTGTGTGGTGTTTGTGCATACTGTGTTTGGAGCTATTCTTCCTAGACCTTAGGGTGGGCCTTGGGTAACGGCATACACATTCATACACATTTCTGTTCCTAGGGGTTGATGCCCAGGAAAGACAGCACTGTGTAGCTGCTTCCTTTAGCCCGGGTTCTCTGACCCTTATGCTGGGCTTGCTTAACAACACCCCAGATCATAGCTTACTTTGTTAATAGAATAGAGTACACAACACTTGTAATTGCATCTTTTTATAGCTTTTCTTTTTGGTAACACACACATGGCAGAAGGGGGGCCTTGAAATAGGACTACTCCTTTTGACTGAGCATTTTAAACAAGGTGTAGCTAAAATAGGCACCCTCTAACATTTTAAAATCCCAGGATAAACATTTCTTAACTAGAGCTGCTTAGGACAAAGCTTGCAAGATTAAAGTGGGGGGGGAAAAAAGTTTTTAAAAGCAAAAGTATTTCCCCATTTATTTTGCGATAGTCATAGAATCAATCCCCTTTTTATGGAAAACCCCACAACCTGTAACTAGTTCTACACACCTGTAAAAAGAATACCCTCCCATACAGCAGCGTGTTAAATACTCAGAAGGCTCATTATTTCTTAAAATCTCTTTTGCTATTGTTGGTGCCCAGAAGAGACAGCACTGTGTAGCTGCTTCCTTTAGCCCGGGTTCTCTGACCCTTATGGTGAGCCGGCTTAACAACACCCCAAGGTCATAGCTTACTTTGTTAATAGGGTAGAGTACACAATACTTTCAATTGTGACCCTTTATAGGTGGGTTTTTTTTTTTGTAAAACACACACACACACACACACGGCAGAAGGGGGACCCTTGAAATAGGACTACTCCTTTGAATTAGTATTTTTAAACAAGCTGTACCCTTACAGACCCCAAGATACTCTTCTTGTCAGCAGAGATGGAACTACCCCCAACAGCGTGAAGCCTCTATGGGGGTTGAACTCATAAGGGGGACAGCAAACTAAATGGAAACTGCCCTGAGTGACAACTCACAAAGCTGCTGCCCCCAGATGGAACTACCCCCATGGGGTGAACCATCTCAGTCCCAGGCTACCATCCCCAAACCCACTGAGCTTAGTGCTAGCCCCCATCCCTTAAAGAGATCAGCAGAGTCTCTTACCTGTCCAGGGGGGTTGGGTCAGATGGCTGGGCCCTGCTGCAGAAGATTCCTTGAGTTCACTGGGGTAGAAGCTGAAGATGCCCCGTAATTCTGTCCTTATTGATGGTTTCCACCATTTTGCCCGGCACAGACGTCAAACTTACTGGTCTGTAGTTTCCAGGATCGCCTCTGGATCCCTTTTTAAATATCGGGGTTACATTTGCCACCCTCCAGTTCTTGGGACATGTTGGCTTATCGGTGGGCCTATCCCTTGTGAACTTCTCCAAACCATTTTTGAATTTCATTATAATATACACCTTCAAAAGATATATTTATTTATTTTAATTTAATTATTGTTATCATTATTTTTAATTTACCACCTTTTAAATTTACCCTTCCTTTTAGGTGTCATCCTTCTCATGCACAAGTATGAAGAGAGAGTTAGATTCATTGCCTCCCCCCCCCCCCC
>QEPC01001425.1:1409565-1430318 GCA_003113815.1 Sphenodon punctatus | reverse complement strand
CCCCCCCCCCCCCCCAAGCCACAACTGAAAAAATCCCCACAGCATAGGATCCCCCTTAGAAAGGGTAATCTTTACCCCCCACCCCCCCAAAAAATCAGCCCTGAATCTTAAGGAGCAGTCTTGCCGAAAGGCAATATGCCCTCTTCACAAAAAGAAAAGCCCCAAGGAAAGCAGCTTTTAAAAAGCAGAAATAATTTCCCCATTTTAAAAATTTTAGCAAGAATGTTAGGCTTACATTTTGAAGAGATAGTCAGCACTAGAATGCCACAAAATGTGATAAGGATTGAATGGAAAAACTGAAATGAAAAAAAAAAAGATATGCAGTATGTAAGGAAACTAAGTTGGAGTAGCCCCCTGTATCTTGAAACTATCCCTGCTTCATAGTTGTGTGTAGCCCCTTTGTTTCAAATTTAAAACAAATACAGAGATTGTTTTTTTTTTTAAAAAAAAGTTTAGGGAGAACTGGCAGAGACCTTCTGTTTTGAAAACTTTGGAGAGTTTTGGTTAGCCCCCTATTAGATTTTCTGTACAGTCTATGTGAAAAAAGAGAGATTTTTAAAGTGATTTTAAAGAAAAAATAGATTCCTTATAGCTACATGTGCCACGAAATGGAGCTGGTTTGGGCTGATACATTTCTTGCAGGGACAGCAGTATGATCAAACTTCCTTTGATTAAGTAGAGAATGGGGTTTGCTACATGCCATGCAAGGTTAGATGTGGGCATGGTTCTATTTCAAGGGTTCCCCTTCTGCCGTGTGTGTGTGTGTGTGTTTTACCCCCCCCCCCCAAAAAAAAACACACATAAAGGGTCACATTGAAAGTATTGTGTACTCTATCCTATTAACAAAGTAAGCTATGATCTTGGGGTGCTGTTAAGCCGGCTCACCATAAGGGTCAGAGAACCCGGGCTAAAGGAAGCAGCTACACAGTGCTGACCTTCCTGGCCACCAACTCCCTGGGAACAGAAATATGTATGAATGTGTATGCCACTACCCCATCCCACCCTAAGGTCTAGGAAGATTAGTTCCAAAATGCAGTCTGCACAAACACTACACAACCATATTGTCACATAAACAGGGCACACTAGCAAAAGAGATTTTAAGAAATACTGAGCCTTCTGAGTGAGTATTTAACACGCTGCTGTATGGGAGGGTATTCTTTTTACAGTGGTGTACAACTAGTTACAGGTTGTGGGGTTTTCCATAAAAAAGGGGATTGATTCTATGACTATCGCAAAATAAATGGGGAAATACTTTTGCTTTTAAAAACTTTCCCCTCCACTTTAATCTTGCAAGCTTTGTCCTAAGCAGCTCTAGTTAAGAAATGTTTATCCTGAGATTTTAAAATGTTAGCGGGTGCCTATTTTAGGTACACTTTGTTTAAAATGCTCAGTCAAAAGGAGTAGTCCTATTTCAAGGCCCCCCTTCTGCTATGTGTGTGTTACTAAAAAGAAAACGTATAAAAAGACACAACTACAAGTGTTGTGTACTCTATTCTATTAACAAAGTAAGCTATGATCTTGGGGTGGTGTTAAGCGAGCCCAGCATAAGGGTCAGAGAACCCGGGCTAAAGGAAGCAGCTACACAGTGCTGTCTTTCCTGGGCACCAACCCTTGGGAACAGAAATGTGTATGAATGTGTATGCCGTTACCCAAGGCCCACCCTAAGGTCTAGGAAGAATAGCTCCAAACGCAGTGTGGACAAACACCACACAATCACGTTGTCACATAATCACTACACAATAGCAAAAGAGATTTAAAGAAAATAATGAGCCTTCTGACTGAGCATTTAACACACTTGATAAGAAACTTTGCAAGGGTGGTAAAATTTGCTGTAAGGGGGGTTGGGCAGGGAGGGTATTCTTTTTATAGGGGTGTACAACTAGTTACAGGTTGTGGGATTTTCCATAAAGAAGGGGTTTCATTCCATGACTATCATAAAACAAATGGGGAAATACTTTTGCTTTTAAAAACCATTGTTTCCTCCCACAAATCAGCACATTGTAGAATATGCTTCAAGGGGGCCTAAAACCTATGGGTACAAAGTGTGTAATGGTAAAGTCTACATGAAGGTGAAGGGGATTACAGTGAACAGTGCCAATTGTGAAAAAGTCAATTTTGAGAGCTTAAACGATCTGGTTTGGGACTATAATCCAGGACAGGGAGAAGCTAAAAGGATAACGATTCAGCAGTCCTCTATAGTAAGAGACAAGAAGCGGTTTCAAATAGAGACAAGGACTCTTAGGAAAACACAAAGAGTTGTTTACAATAAGAGGGTGCTCGGAGAAGGCTACCGTAGTGTGCCCTACGGTTATTAAGCATATTGTGATTTTATGTTTATTTTGTTTTTAAATAATGTCTACTGTATTTGTACTTTTCAATAAATGTGTTTTTTTTCTTTAAAAAAAGAATTACTCTGTCCTGTCTATTACTTTTTAAGCCCTCATAAAAACAAAACAAAAAAGAGCAACAGAGATGGGGCAATCTTATTGTCCCATGTTGAGTTTCAATGGGAGTCCTGGTACGCCCCTTGATAAGAACACACCCAATGCAACATCTGTCTGGTTTTGAGAAAAAATGCATCCTGGAGACCTAAGCATTAGATTTTCAAAAGGTGCTTTTATTGACAAAATAGAGAGCCATTAGCAGCCATTGCGACATCTGTCTGGTTTCACCCCTGTTTTGAGAAACTGCTGCAGGAAAGAAAAACACACACACGTGCATATGCAGCCTGAATATGGATAGATTTTCAAAATGTGGGGTTTTTATTTGACAAAATTATGTTATAGCAGAGAGTTAAACAACCTTTAGCTTTATTTACTGATTTTTGTAACGTTAGGATTCCAGACGGCGTTTTTAAAAAAAAAGATTTATAATGACGTTTTTAAATTATGGTCTGCACAAATTCTAATATGCATTTATCCCCCTGCTTCACGAGCCCATCCAACTCGGTTACTGGATCCTGAGAGGATTCAACTTTACAAAACAGCAATAGAGTCAGGTTAAAAGTGTCCTGTGTTATACAAAGACAGTTTAAAGAATAGGCTAGCATCATTTGAACATGGAAGATAGATTGTAAGCATAGGTTATCACAAATGACTTTAAATTTTCTGTTCCTGTCCTCAGAAGTCCATGTCACACAATCATGGGCCATTTGGCCTGGAGCGTTAAAAACACACCCCTCACAAACAGAAAATAGTTTTTCTCTAAAACAATGTTTTAGAATTCCATAGACACACGCTCTCACTATAGATCTCATGGTTGATTTTTGTTTTGTTGGCTGAACGCGGTCTGTCTCATTCAGTTCCAGAGCCAATTGTCTCTACAGTGTAATATGTGGTTGTGTGTTCCTATCTTTGCTCTCAGGGCAATGGCACGTAGGACCTTCCACCTTCTTTTCATTCAGCAGACGCTGGAGGGCTTTCAAACATTTCCTAAAAGAAATTTAAAAAGGAAACCAAAACCCTGTGAGTTAGCAGTCTTTTTACAAAGCAATGTTTTGTGGCAGTCAATCCCATTACACCTCTAGACACACAAACTCCTTTTAATTACCCTGAAAAAATTCTTACTTGTGAATTTTGAGCTGGGGGTATCCCTTCTTCTATCACCTCTGGAAAAACCGAAGACTCCGCAGGGCTGGGCATTCTCATTTGGGCTGCTTCATCATAAACAGGAGTGCTAAAAAGAACCTTGGCCACAGGTAGGGCTGATGTGGGAGCAGCTGTTCCCACGCCGCGATTCCATTCTGTCATTTCGGAATTGCCCGTGCCACACTGCGAATTTTCTGCGGACATTCCGCTAATTCCGCCGGCATTCTGCAAATTGTGGAATTGCGGAAAAATTGTGGAAACTGTCGGCAAACCGCTGTTTCACTATTTTGTGGCGCTGGCGGAATGGCGGAAGTAGCGAAAATGTCATGTTTTTGCTATTTTGCAAAGCCTGTGGAAGTAGCGGAATGAAATTAGCGGAACTGCGGAAGTAGCGGAATGAAACTAGCGGAATGAAAGCCTCTGCCACGCTGTACCACTAATTATGGAAACGCTGTTTCCGGTGGAAATGGCTACTGCTGCGACATTCTGCTACAGCCCTAGCCACAGGTTTGCTCTCAACATCATCCTCCGAACTGGATATATAGCATTTTCTGTATAACCTTCTCACTACCTCTGGAGGCTTAGTTAACTCCATAGGCCTCACAGGCGTTGTATCAGCATGGAAAGCCAATTCAGTTTTTCCGTGTAACTGGTAGCGATCGGCTCCCTGCTCTCTGTATTAGAAAATGGTGGCCCCCTCTTTCATATCCCATGGGGACGGGAGTACAGCTCCACAAACCTTTCCGATTGGTCATGGGATGGCATGGTGAGTGGATTGAGACTCCCTAGGTCAGATCTCTGCAACGAGGCAGGTTAGAACTATGCAACCTTTGTCGATTGGTTCAGCTCACACTCCTGAGTCATTTGAACCCTCACATGACCCTCTTTCTGCGACTCATCCTACACTGGAAACCCCATCCCATTGGACCCAATTTTCTCCAAGACGGAGTGGGCTAGGATGACGAAACCTACGCTGAATGGTTCACCTCACTCAGCTGAGCTCGTAAAGGGGTTACATGAGACCCAATCGCTGCAATTCACCCTACCCCGAACCCTGAACCATAAAGTTGCTCCGATCCTCACAAAACCCATACCTACTGGTCCATCTCACTCTCCTACATGGCCTTCTTCAAAGGACCTTGTGGATTCAGGGAGGCTGGAACCTTTGGTTCCTGACACCCTGACCCTCAAGCGGAGCCCCCCTAAAGTCAAGTGTAAGGACCTTCTGGGTTCAGGGGGGCGGGAACCAAAGGTTCCCACCTCCCTGACCTGGAAGCATTACCCCCTTCTGCGTCACTTTTGCTTACCAATGTCACTTCCATCCCAAGGTGGGAGTTACAGCCCCAGGAGGACGGGACTTCTGCTGACGTAGGACCCCACGTGACCTGTCAAACTGATAACGATCAGTTTGATTACTAGTGTCCCCCTTCCTACTCTCTAGTTCCACTTGGTAATATCCACTTTTAAGATCAAGAGTAGACAACCATTCAGATCCTGATAGCAATGAAAATGTCTCCTCAATTCTCGGAAGGGGGTAGGCATCCTTCTGAGTTATATTATTTAGTTTTCGATAGTTCACTACCATCCTAAGGGTTCCATTTTTCTTTCTCACTAATACAACTGGTGAAGCATACGGGCTATTTCCTTCCTGAGTAACCCCCAAGGTTAATAGTTTGATTAGATGCCTACGTAGATCTTCAAAATCAGAGGGGGATACTGGCCTGGTTCTTTCTTTAAATGGCATATCATCGGATAAGTGAATGGCATGAATTAGTCCTGACACGTCCTAGATCAAGATCATGCTTTGAAAAAGCATCACCCACTTCTTAGAAAAACCTCTGTTGTAGTATGGGGGATTCACCAAAATCTAAAAAGAAAGGTTCATCACTCTTCTCTATCGATGCTTCTGGCATTGGTCTAATCCAATCAATCCAATCAATCACTTCCCCTTTAGCTAGTATGGATCTCCTAGGTAGAGTAATGTCATGAGCGTTTGCATTAGTGAACTCAACACAAATCGTGGTTTCACTAGTATTCCAGCAGGTAAACTTCCATGCTTGTGGCTAGTTATCATTACTTCATTTTCTTCATCCATAGGTGTCATTTTCACTTACCCTACTACCTCTCTTGTTTCTCCGGGACCAACAGTAATTGGAGCCACTTTGGCCACTCTAATAGCTCTTTCATTAGGCCGTTGTTGTAATCTTCTCTTTGTACCATATTCAGCATAGATTGTGACCTAGGGATTTGCGAACGTGGTTCGGCCATTCGGTGTTCGGCCTGAACTCGGTCCGTTTGGACAACTGAACTGAACGGCCAAACCGAATGCGGAAGGGCCGAACAGTTCAGCCGCATTCGGATGAGTTCGGTGGTGTTTGGGCGGGAAAAACAGGGCTGGAAGGCCTGGGGGGGGGGGCAGCTGAGGAGCAGACTTCCTGGTGCCCGGGGTGGAGAGGCACAGACTAGCAGCCAGCCTGCCCAATCACCATCCCTCTTTTCCTCAGACCAGTCTGCGATTGACCACGGGCTAGGGTGCACGGAGCCAATGGGGCTTGTGGTAAGGCGGACACAGAAAGTAACAAAAGTCATTGCCCTCCCCCCTTCCAACTCCTTCTGAGCTAGCCACTGATCCTGTCAGCAGGTGTTTTCAGAAGTCTCCCTCTCCCAAGATTGTGTTCTCAATCCATTGCCATCCTCCTCCTATTTCACCCATTCCCACACATTTACCTCTGTAGTTTCATTTATTTAGATTAGATTTAGCTGTTATTTTTATTTTTTACCCCTCCCTGTGTTCTTTCTCCCTCCCCTCCATTTAATCCTTCCCTCCTCCCTTTATATATTCCATCTCTGATTCTCTTCCCCTTTTTTGGATATATTTAGAGTAGCATTCGTTTTATTTAGGTTTCATTTCAGTTTTGTACCCCTCCCTGTGTTTTTTGTTGTGAGCTGCCTGTGTACATAGATAGATAGATATTAGAAATTAAATAGTTACTATAGATAGATAGTTGTAGGAGTTAGCTTATTAGAGATAGATATAGTGTGTAGTGATTCAGTTTTAATATTTTATAGTGAGTTTGTAGGACTAGAACTTTGTAGATATTAGATAATATTTCATTTAGTTCCATAGGTTTTAGAATAGTTAATAGCAGTTAGAGTTAGTGTAGATATATAGAATAGTAGATTATGCGAGTTGAAACGCGCAGCATGTCTACCTGGCAGTGACGGTGCACTGGTGGCAGGACTCAGAGACAGTGTTTGGCAGTGGCAGGACGGGTCCCGAAGCAGGGTATAGGTGGGTCCTGCTTCAGTCAGAAGTAATGGATGGCCCCCCACACGTCTCAGAATATCGAGGCAGCCCTGACCGCCATGATGAGGGAGTGGGTCACGCCAGGCACACACTTCACCAAGGGGTGTGTGGTGACGGACAACGTGGCCAACATCTTAAGGGCAGTCCATGAGGAGGGCTTCACCAGCATCCCTTGCACAGCACACACCCTTCATCTGGTGGTCAGGTATGCTCTGGGCTTGGGGGAGAAGGGGATTGGGACAGGCACCCTTAGTTCCCTGATCGAGTGGGGGAGGAAGCTGGCCGGTTTCTTTAACCGGAGAATGAAGGGCAGCGACCTCCTTCAGGTGAAGCAGGCCGAGCAACGGTCCCCAGTGCACCAGCTGGGGCAGAATGTGTCTACCAGGTGGAATTCTACATTCCTGATGCTCAAGTGGCTTCTCAAGCAGAAAGCCGCCTTGCATCAGGTTCAACTGGTGATGGACAGCGGGGCACCTCCAGGATACGATGGGGCAGAATGGGAGATCCTGGCTCACATGGTCTTCATCGTGAGACTGTTCCTGGCTGTGACGGAGACCATCAGCTCCTCCATGACCACCATCAGCCAGGTGACCCCGCTGGTCCAGAGTCTGCTCAGGAGACTTGAGGAAATTCTTCAGGGGTGGGATTGTGGCCCTTAGGGCAGGAAGCTGGAGGATGAGATGGTTGACCTAGTGCAGCAACTGAAGGCAGGGCTGAAGGCGCGGTTCGACAAGCTCCTGAAGCAGGCGGAATATGTTTTGGCAACCATGCTGGACCCCAGGGTCAAGGGCAGTGTGGCACGCCAGACAGCATTCTATGGGAACTGGGAGGGTGAGCTGGTGGAGCGGTTCCGGCAGGCAGAGCAGGCTCTGGAGAGTGCACGGCAGCAGCAGGAGGACAGCTCTGGGGATGGTGGGAGCCGCCACCCCTTTCAGCTGGCGGGGTCTATCCCTGCCCCCAGCTCTAGCAGCAGCAGCACCAGCAGCAAGCTGAGCAGCAGCAGCACCCCTATTGTCAGTAGCAGCAGCTCCTATGTGCAGGCCACTATGGCAAGCATGGGCCCATGTACAGAGGTGGTGCCCAAGCACAGCTACGCAAGGAGTACGACAGCGCCTCAGTGGCAGTGGAGATCTACCTGGAGGAGGAGTCTTGCATCAATTCCAGCAGCGATCCCTTGGCCTATTGGGCCAGCAAGACCAACGTATGGCCGTCCCTGTACAAATTGGCTAAAGGTCTGTTGTCCTGCCCACCAATGAGTGTCCCCAGTGAGCGGGTGTTCTTCAAGGTGGGGGGCATTTACTCGCCGCAGTGCCTGAGACTGGGGGGCAAGTTGGTGGAGCAGTTGCTTTTTATAAAGGTGAAGCCTGCCTCAGTCTGCCTTCTGCTCTTGCCAAAGTGCCTGTCTGCCTGCCCTGTGGGTAAAGCTGAAGCCCTGCCCCAGCCTGCCTACCTCTCATGCCAAGGTGCCTGTCTGCTTGCCCTGGCAACCCTGGGTGATGTGCCCAACTGGTCTGGTAATCCAGCTGCTGCTGTCTGCTGGTCCATGGGTGCTCTGCCCTGGCAAATCCAAATGTGCCCACGCAATCCTGCTGCTACCGTCTGCTGTCTGTGCCAAGGGTTCTGTGCCCCGGCAATCCAATGTCTTCTGCTGCTGCCAATGCCGCCTCTGCTGTCTGTGCTACGGGTTCTATGCCCAGGCAATCCAATGTCTTCTGCTTCTGCCAATGCCGCCTCTGCTGTCTGTGCCACGGTTCTGTGCCCCAGCAATCCAATGTCTGCTGCTGCTGCCAATGCTGCCTCTGCTGTGCCACGGGTACTATGCCCGGGCAATCCCATGTCTGCTGGTGCTGCCAATGATGCCTCTGCTATCTGTGCCATGGGTTCTGTGCCCGGGCAATCCCATGTCTGCTGCTGCTTCCAATGCCGCCTTTGCTGTCTATGCCACGGGTTCTGTGCCCTGGCAACCCAATGTCCGCTGCTGGGTTGCCACGTGATTCACCACTGGGCAAGGCTTGACCAATTGGCAGAATAGTTTGTTCATATTCAGAGAGTAGGATGCAATGCCCTGCCAAGCAGTGGTGCTGGCCACCGAGCCCTGGCTGGGCCTCTGCCACTGCTCCATCAATGGCAGCCAGCCTACAACATCCTGCCAAGCAGGGGTGCTGGCCAATCCAGCCCCAGGATCCATCATCAGGGTTATGGGGCCTATGTTCCAGGCAGGGAGGGCTGTTATTCCACTTGTGTACAAGTGTCCCACATCGAGGCCAACCAGCCTGCAATGCCCATCTGAGCTGGGGTGCCAGCCACCGAGCCCTGACCAGGCCTCTGCCACTGCTCCACCAATGCCAGCCAGCCTGCAATACCTGGCTGAGCAGGGGTGCCAGCTGCAGTTACTGTGCCTGGGCAATCCACTGTCTGCTGGTACTGCACGTCAGCCATTTGCTCCTCACTCTTGTAGACGGACATAACTCAGATGAGTGCGCCGAGGGGCGGGGACTGGGTGTCCACAAGATTCACCACTGGGCAAGGATTGCCCAATTTGCAATAGGGCTTCTTGAGCTCAGTCGAGTAGGATGCCAACCTAAAATGCCCGGTCAAGTAAGCCACCGAGCCCTGGCCGGGCTACTGCCCCTGCTCCACCTATACCAGCAGGCCTGCAATGCCTGACAAAGCAGGGGTGCCACACACCAAGCCCTGGCCGGGCCTCTTCTGCTGCTCCACCGATGCCTGGCAGCCTGCAATGCCCAGACGAGCAGGGGTGCCAGCCCCTCCAGCCCCAGTATGCACCATCAGGGTTCTGGGGCCTAAGGGCTGTGTAAGTACAGCTCATCGTCTGAAGATGTCTCACATCCTTGCCAGCCAGCCTTCAATCCCCGGCGAAGCAGGGGTGCCAGCCACCGAGCCCTGGCTGGGCCTGTGCCACTGCTCCACCAATACCAGCCAGCCTGCAACGCCTGGCCGAGCAGGGGTGCCAGACAGTCTAGCCCCAGAATGCACCGTCAGGGTTCTGGGGCCTATGTTCCAGGCAGAGAGGGCTGATATTCCACTTGTTTACAAGTGTCCCACAAGGAGGCCAGCCAGCCTGCAATGCCCGGCCGAGCAGGGGTGCAAGCCACTGAGCCCTGGTCGGGCCTCTGTCGCTATGCCACCAATGCCAGTCAGCCTGCAATGCCCAGTCGAGCAGGGGTGCCGTCCACTTGAGCCCCAGGACCCACCATCAGGGTTCTGGGGTCTATGTTCCAGGCAGAGAGGGCTGTCATTCCACTTCATCTAGAAGCTGCCACTCCTGTCCCAGGACCCACCATCAGGGTTCTGGGAGCTATGTTCCAGGCATGGAGGGTTGTCATTCCAGTTCATCCAGAAGCTGCCACTCTAGTTCCAGGACCCACCATCAGGGTTCTGGGGCCATCATTCCACTCACAGGGAGTCGTAATTCCACCACATCAAAAAACAGCCTGCCACTCCAGCTCCAGGACCCACCATCAGGGTTCTGGGGCCTATGTTCCAGGCAGGGAGGGCTGTCATTCCACTTCACTGTCTACCAATGCTCCACCGATGCCAAGCAGCCTATGTTCCAGGCAGGGAGGGCTGTCATTCCACTTCATCCAGAAGCTGCCACTCTAGTCCCAGGACCCACCATCAGGGTTCTGGGGCCATCGTTCCGCTCATGGGGAGCTGTCATTCCACAGCATCAATAAACAGCCAGCCACTTCATTCCCAGGACCCACCCTCAGGGTTCTGGGGCCTATGTTACAGTCATGGAGGGCTGTCCATCCACATCATCCAGAAGCAATAGGGGTGCTGCTGTTGCTCAGCCTGCTGCTGGTGCTGCTACTGCTACAGCTGGGGGCAGGGATAGACCCTGCCGTCTGAAAGGGGTGGCTGCTCCCACCATCCCCAGGTGTGTCCTGCTGCTGCTGATGCTGCCATGAACTCTCCAGAGCCCTCTCTGCCTGCTGGACCCTCTCCACCAGCTCACCCTTCCAGTGTCCATAGAGCGCTGTCTGGTGTGCCACACTGCTCTTGACCCTGGGGTCCAGCATGTTTGCCAACACACATTCCTCCCACTGCAGGAGCTCATCAAACCACACCTTCAGCCCTGCCTTCAGCTGCCGCACCAGGGCAAGCACCTCAGCCATCAGCTTCTTGCCCTGAGGGTCACAATCCCACCCCTGAAGAATTTCCTCCAGCCTCCTGAGGAGACTCTGGACCAGAGGGTTCACCTGGCTGATGGTGGCCGTGGAGGAGCTGATGGTCTCTGTCATGGCCAGCAATGGTCTCAGAACAAAGAAAGTGTGAGCCAGGATCTCCCATTCTTCCCCAGTGTACCCTGGAGGTGCCCTGCTGTCCATCACCAGTTGAACCTGATGCAAGGTGGCTTTCTGCTCAAGAAGCCAGTCGAGCATCAGGAACATAGAATTCCACCTGGTGGACACATCCTGCACCAACTGGTGCACTGGGGAGCCTTGCTTGGCCTGCTTTGCCCGAAGGAGGTCACTGCCCTTCACGCTCCAGTTAAAGAAACCGGTCAGCTTCCTCCCCCGCTCGATCAGGGAGCTAAGGGTGCAATCCCCTTATCCCCCAAGCCCAGAGCATCCCTGACCGCCAGGTGAAGGGTGTGTGTGGTGGAAGGGATGCTGGTGAAGCCCCCTTCATGGACTGCCCTCAAGATGTTGGCATCATTGTCCGTCACCATGCACCCCTTGGTGAAGGGCGCACTTGACGTGACCCACTCCCTCACCATGGCGGTCAGGGCTGCCTTGATGTTCCGAGAAGTGTAGGGGCTGTGGCGTCCATGACTTCTGCCTGAAGCAGATACCCTATACCTATATCCTGTTTCAGGACCCCTCCTGCCACTGCCAAATGCTGCCTCTGGGTCCTGCTACCAGTGCATCATCATTGCCAGGTAGGCATGCTGTGCGTTTCTACTCAACCACAGGTCGGTGATGAAGTGGATGGTGCCACCCCCAGCCCCTGCCAGCTGCTCCCTCATCCGCTCCTTTAAAGCCCGGTCAGGGCTGACACCACCTGCCAACTCAGGTGGTGCGTGAGGGCAGCTTAAACTGGGGGGCCAGGAAGCTGCTAAGATGCCTAAACCCCATGTCCTCGACCACCGAGAAGAGCTGCCCATCGAGCACAATCATTTCCCCCAACATGCGCTTGTCTTTCAGTTGAAAGCCATGCCACCCTCCACGTCCTGCAGCTACTGATGGACTTGGCAGCTGCCCCCGCTGCTGGGATTCCCCGAGTTGCCCCTGAACATAGATCGATGGTGCAGTGGTACACACCATCCCAGCCTGGGGCAGACTTGGGACTGGGCTCCTCCTCAATCTGGGCTGCCTGCTTCTTCTGAAGTGCTGCCCCTCCCTCCCAATTCCCGGCACCTGCCCTGCCGCTCGCTCTCTCTCTCACTAGATGGCCTCAGCCGGCCTATCTGACTGACCTCATGATGCAGGGTGGCATTGGGAAGCTGTAAGTCTGCCAACCGGCCTCTGGCTAGACGATCTCGACCCGCCTATCTGACTGGCTCTCTTTCTCTTACTGCACAGTCTTCGCTAGCCTATCTGAGTGCCCTGCCAAGGTCCCAGCCTGTCTTCCGTACTGCTTCTCATGCCACGCTGCCTGTCTGACTGCCGTGGTTGCCAAGCTTGAATCCTGCCTCAGCCTGCCTTCCGCTGCACATACCACACTGCCTGTCTGCTGCTGCTGCTGCTGCCGCTGCTGTCATAGGTTCTGCTACTGGGAAATCCAATGTCTGCCGCTGCTCCACCGATGCCTGGCAGTCTGCAATGCCCAGCCAAGTAGGGGTGCCAGGCCAGCTACCAAGCCCCAAGTCTTCCTGGCCTCTGCTGCTGCCGCTCAGTCTCAGATGGCCAGCCATGGTGCCACGGGCACCCCTGGGGGCCAAGCCTGGTGCCAAGCGCCAAGCCTTTCCCAGTCTCTGCTGCTGCTGTGTCTCCGACGGCCTGCCATGCTCCCATGGGCCCCCCTGGAGTGCCCCAAGCCTCTGCCATGGCCAAACTTTCCGAACGTTCAGGGGGGTCTGAACTCCATGGGACTAAACCCACAATCCTGAACTAAGTTTTCAGACCTAACGGTCGAACATCCAAACCCTGTTCTGTTCGCACATACCTACTGTGACCCAGTCGGCACCTAACTGCAATTTCCTCAGGAACTGTAGTCCTGCTATTTGCTGTCAATCTTCTACCAGATGGCCGAGAACATTTATCCCCACAATTACTGGTACTGCTGTTTCAGGCTATTGATCAGGACAAACGAGGGAAGACATGGTGAACTTGGTCGCTCTCACAGTGCTCCCCATTAAATCTCATGGACACTACCACATAACCGATGCATGGAACTTGCTGCCCACCTGCTCCTTTAAGTTGGAGTACCTTGTGCAAAGGCTGTAGTGGGATATGAGGTAAGTACTGCCGATAAAACCTCTCTGTTTATACAAGTAACTTGAGAACCTGTATCAATAAGACATTGGCACTTTACTCCTTCAATATACATTGATGTGTAACAAGGGTTTCCTATAAGCTCCGTAACGCTTGATCCACCTCATGTTCAGATGGCCCACTAATTACAGTCCTCTTCTGGGTCATTACCCATTTTACACCTTCTTTCTTTGTTTCACTTCTAGGAACCAACTTCTTTTGCTCCAACTCTGGATTGGAGGGAGAAGTGCATTTAGTTTAAGAATGCCCTCCTGTCCACACTCATAGAAAAAATACCATCTCCTGTGCTTCTGGTTTTCCGGACCCTTAACAGTATGAGACTGCAATAATATTCCATTTCCTATAAGAGAATTCCTCCCTTTAATGTTCCCTCCTACTTGGCAATCCGTCACTTTGGTCAAGGAATTTTCAAGGTGAACTACTGTGTTACTCAAGGAAGAGAAACTTCCTTCTTTTTTCTTGTCATCTTGCTCACTTGACTTAGCTTCCATCAAATGACAGAAGTTGTTGCAACCCTTAGTTGATAGCCTACCTAATTGGTTTGCCTTTCTGCACTCTTTAGCTTCTTTTTCCCTTTCAAGAGAATGTACACTGCACAGCAGCTGTGAGAAAGATATGGAAGTTCTTTCCCCATTTATGTAGTCTCTCAGATGAAGTTGCATAATAAGGGCATCATCCTAGCACCCTCTGACAAATTGCTTTATTAAGGGCAGGTCAGTCTTGTCCTGCAGATACTCGCCTTTCTCCATTACTTTCCTCCAACTGCAATTCAGTCTATGTAAATACTCAGAAAGCTTTTCTGCCCTCATTTGTAGTGTCTCCAGGAATCACATGTACAAATAATCTGCAGTGGTAATACACCCATGTCTTCTCCAATTCACCTAAACAGTCCTGTGCTGTTGCAGCATTTCCTGCATATAAAGCCATATTCAGAGCAGGGGGTGATAGGCTGTCCATTAATTTACATTCCCCCCCCCATGCCATTTATTTCAGGATCTTATATTAACTGTTGAATTTGCAACATCCAGGTATCAAAATCTACTTTTCCTATTGCTTTGGGTAGATTCCCAGAGAAACACTTCAACCTATATGAAGCATGGTTGCCAGTGCCAACAACCTTCAATTCCAATGACTTCACTACATGTTCTACAATGAGTCTGCCTAGTGAATCAGGAATTTTTATGGTTGTAGAAGGGGAAGAGATGGACCATTCTGACTTATCCTGAGAAGTCTTTTTCATTGCAAGGGTTTTATCAGTACCCACATGCTGAACTTCACCTTCTAACATCTCTCTAGCATTTAATATATTTATAGTCTGGCTAATTTTTCTTTTATGGTTGCTATAATGTCTATGGTGGGATATGAAAGGAGTTACTTCCCACTGACCATCTAACCTATTTGTATTACATGCCTTTGCCAGTAACTGAGCTGAAGATTTATCTTCAAATTCACACAAGACCACCCCCACATTGGCAGTATCAATTCTCTTAACCTTTGTAACAACTCCATAATTACTTTGGGAACACTTCAATTGCAGGTCAGATACACCCGACAAAACCCCACTTAATCTAACAGAATGGTCAGGATTCAAATTATAAAATTTGCAGAGTTCCATTAAGTCATATAAATCTTCAACTGAAAGGTGTTGCTATCCCTGTTCAGGCACCAAAATCTTCTTTCTGGTAACCCCTAGCCCCTAAGTGTTTGTTAAGTGACCAACACCAGGAGGGTGGTGCACTAGACAGTCAGGGAAAAGGACACCAAAGGATTCAGTCTTGGATCGACAGCGTGATTCCACCCTGCAGTTTACCACCTTTAGTATTTATACCAAAACATCATGTAATAAATCTTAGGCCTCTTTTAAATGTGGCGCTTAGAAGCACCTCCTGAGCCCCGCGTTCAAGGAGGAAGTCGTGCGGGGAGTGTTTATACGCTCCCCACGCTACCGGAAGTGACGTGCCGCCTGTTTTCAACAGCGACTGGAGATGCGGGACTTTGAAGAGGCGTGTTCTGAAAGCCTCCCTGTAAACACTCTCCGTGCGACTTTCTCCTTGAACATGGGGCTCAGGAGGCGCTTCTAAGTGCTTCATTTAAAAGTAGCTTCAGACACAATCCTATGAATAGGGAACATTTAAACTGTTCAGAATTTTGTTTTTATATGAAGTATTAAACACAACTGATTTGTAACATCAACAATACAGATCCCACTCACTCACTACATTTGTAAAAGGGAACACTAGAATTTCAACATTCCCTGAGCAGAGTCTCTAGCACTTCTTGTTTCTGGCTTGCCCATTGCATTCCAGTTCAGAGGGCAGAGAAGTGTCCAGGAAGAATTCTGTTGCACTGGTCTTCTCCTGTTGGGTATTTCTGAAACAGAAAAGCATAGGCTTGTGAATCAGTCCTCCAGGCCAGTCTCTGGAGCTTCCATCCTGAGGAAAAGCCTTCTGTCTGACTGGCAGAGATGAGCAATCCCCAAAGGGAGGAGGGACACTGCTCCACAGAATTGCATTTACAATTATCGTATCAGTTATATTCCACAATAATAACTTCTCTATCATTCAATGTTAGTAGTCCCAACATTTACTATGACCTCAACTAAACCACACTTTCTTTAATACATTCCACATTTATACACATAATTGTTGCCAGAAGTAATATACAATTCTCTTTACAATAACTCATCCAAAGGCTTTTCCCATACCTGAAACAGTAAAGCATAGGCTTGTGACTCAGTGCTCCAGGCCGGTCTCTGGAGCTTTGCGAGGTAAGGCCTTCTGTCTGACTGGCAGAGTTGAGCAATCCCCAAAGGGAGGGGCTAAACGGACGTACTCCACAGAATTGCACCTTTTCTTCCTAATATGGAGAACCCAGTCATGTCTATGACTACCCATTTCTCCAGCCCCTTCTAATGGAGAAACCAATCTCTCTATATCCTAAAGTGAGGGTTACACCTGCAGCCTAATGAAGATCAAAAGCTTCCATACTCATACCAACAGAAATGGCTTGGTCCAATTAAAGATATCATCTGAACTAAGCTGTTTCCAGCTTATGTCTTAGGCAAAGCTGCTGGCTTTGTTCTGCACCAGAAACATAGGGGTACTTTCAGACGATACGGGGCCCTTTGGCCCCGTACCGGCACCACCGGCTTCGTTCCCCGCCGGGGTCACCCCGTAACGGCACAACAGACGTGCTGGGGGGATCCCGGTGGGGAAAGTGGGAGGGGCCGGGGCTGCACGGTGCAACGTGCAGCCGCACGGCCCCGCCCCCTCCACACACCCCGCCGCCCACCCTCCGAGGAGACGGGCGGGTGGCGGGGCCAATGCGGCCGCCGCGTCCGGCCGATCGTGCCACGGCCCGGGGCCAGATGTTACTTTTCCTTGGCCACGGCCCGGGGTCCGTTTGACCACGCTTCCCGGGACCTTCCCCCGGCTAGCCCGGGAAGCGTGGTTCAAACGAACCCCATGTGGGTATTGACCGTGGCCAACATCTGGCGCGCCGCAAACAGACGTACGGGACATGGTGACCACAGGTGGGTATTCACCATGGTTCACCATGTTCACATAACGTCTGAAGACACCCTATGTATAGTGCAAAACCTTGCTTTCGTATTTCCCAACTGTTTTAAATCACTCTAGCAAAGGTATGGATTATTACTTTTAATTCTAGTTAAACCTCAAAGCACAAACTGAGATTGGGATCTCAGTGTGTTGGCTGATGTACAATGTACATACATGACGTGAGAGCCAGTTTGATATGAGAGTGACGTAAGTTGACTTGATGGACAACTGAAGTAGCATCCCTATCTTTTTATGCAGATGGAGAATGGAGGCACAAGAGTATTTAAGACTACAATTTTGCAGAAGCCTTTAAGCAATTGAAGGACCCAAGTTTTATTTTCAGAAGTTTCCAAGTCTTTTTTGGATAAAAAAATGAATAAATCAGACTTAGACACTTTGAACAACTGACCTTAAGGGAAAAGCACAAGGTCACTTTGTTGTAGAATTAGGAAACAATAAAAATATTTGAGTCTAAGACCAGGGTTTATTCCCAGGCCAACCTTTCTAAATGGGCAAGACATGACCATTTGAATACCAAATGTTTAGCCAACAAACCTGTCCATCCCTGTTTATACATCATTGCCAGAAAAAGTGCAAGATGCGTTCTGGTACCAGGTTACAAATGATTTGGTGAGGCAAAAGGTCATTATTGGTAGCTGGAAACTGGATCAAAATGACTGAGCATGCAAAACCAGAAGCCAAATCCTCCATCCTTTTTACAGTCAAGGATGACTGAAATTGCCTTCAATTACCTGCATAAGGACTTCCTGAAAATGGAAAAAAATGAATCAAGGGCCTCAAAATCTTGGGGTCAACAATAAAGGATTTCTGCATGCCACTTTTAAAAAAAGGATTTCTGCATGCCATTTTTTTTTAACTTAAGTTTTTCTTTCTTTGAAATAAGGTCCAAATTTCAAAACTTGTCAAAATGAAAATCTTGACGTGGTTTTGGCCATTTCTGAACCCCAAAAAGATTTCATTTAGGAAACTGGGCATACCCACAACAGAGTCCATCTCAGGAAATGTACCTCGCTAAGAAACAGTGGGTAAATCCAGATGTGACAGGTGGGCTGCTGTGTCCTGTGCTGGCCCAGGACGTGGCACCCTGGGTGGACAGGGCACGTGCCCGCTGGAGCACAGAACAGACATGCTCCCAGCCAGGACAATGGCAACACAGCCCAGGGGCGGGGAGAATGGAGAACATGCAGCCAGCCAGCCCCACCCCCTTGCTGTGCCCCATGATGACAGACAGCCATGGAGGCCAACGATGGCCCCCATGACAGTCAACCATGGCAGAACCAAACGTGCAAGCCTCGGGATGGCCTGTTTTGTCCCAGTCCAGTGGGCCCTAGCCCAGGCTGTTCGTTGGTTGGTTGCAGAGGTGAGAGTCCAGGCTAGTCACCAACATGACCCGGGATACCCCATGTCAACATCTGGCAGCCAGGAACCAAATGTGACAGTGGGCCTACGTGTGTTGCTGTCATGTCTGGTTTTACTCAGTGTGTCTATTTTCAATTTGGTCCACCAAAGAAATGAGTGTTTCCCCTCCCCCACCCCTTTTTGGAAAAGAGAAAAGGTTCTTTTCAGGGATACTTTTGTCCAATAAACCAGTCCTTTATAAGGAAGGGAAAAAACCGAACCATTTTGCACAGATTTACCAGCCAGCTCCATTCAAGATACTTACTGAAGGTGTAAAAGGAGACCAGAAGATGGGAGACCGCCCTTCATGGAACTATAGGTCTTATAGCAGTGCGAGCTTGCTTTGTTATAGGAACTCATGCAATGGCAAGCAACTGGCACATCCTTCACATGGATCAACAGAAAGTGACATGAGCAGCTGAGTACATCTGTCATGCAGGTGTTTGGAGTTTGTATCTGTTTTCTAGCCAGCTGACAGCAGTTAGGATATTTGCTTTGGAAGTTTTCTCATGGTGGAGCTCCTAAAGGATAGGGAAAGCATCTTGGAGTCAATGTGGATAGTTTATTGAAAACATGAGCTCAGTGTGCAGCAAAAAGTTGGGAATTATAATGGAAAGTATAGATAATAAAATGAAGTCTAACTAGGGCTGTGCACATGGTCAAGTATTTGCAGTTGTGGTTTTAGTATTTGCATTTATTTGCATTTGTATCTGGTTTTTGCATGAATGTTTGGAGTAGGAGTTCAGAGGCTCTGCCAGTTTGACACACCTATAAGGAAAATGCAGTTAAAACTGCTGCTAATCTGCTATCAATTTTAAAAGTGTTAACATATGACTTGAAATATGTTGTAGAAAAAGATATCAATAAAAATGGAGATGATCACGCATAATAATTCAGCCACAAGTGCTGATGCTACCAGTACCAACCACTATGCTTTTGCTCTGGCTGCTTTGTGATAGGAGGGGCAGGGTTGTCACATCTCTCAGAGATGAAAACTGGACAGTGTTAATTTGCATAATTGTTAATGTAATAGGCAAATTTGAAATAAACACTTGCCTGAAATTGGGTCGGGGCTAATGAAAAAAGCTAGTGATATGTAAATGTAAGGTGGATGGAAATAACTCCAGAGACCAGCTGCAGAACTCCATAGGCCAAAACGCCATAGCTCCATTGAATGCTACTGAACACACTGCATCGCTGCAGAACAGGACACCAATGGCAAATCTTCCATCATTTAAGTTATGGGAAGATTGCACCCCATAGTTTCATACAACGCTATAGAACTGGCACCATAGCTCCACAGAACTTCACAGAACATGCACCCCAGCTCCATAAAACTCAACAGACCAAAGTTTCATTAAATACAGCTTTCCAAGCAGCTCCAGAGAAGTCCATAGAATAGACATTGGAGATTCAGAGTTCCCTAGAACAGACATTGTGGGTGGGTGGGTTGGTCAGGTGCACGCAGGGTGCAGCTGGCACAGGTGCATGTGTGTGTGTGCGTGTCAGTGTAGGCTGCTGCTAGCAGGGGTGTATGCATCTGTGCATGGTATGGACGGTGTTAATGACAGTGTGTGTGTGCACGTGCATGCATTTATAAATGGAGGATGATGATAAGGTGTTTGTGTGTTTAGGGCAGAGGTGGGGAACCTCAGATTCGGGGCCAAGTGCGGCCTGTGACTGGCTTTTTTTTGGTCCCTGGATGCAGTTCCTACCCACAAGTGCTGAAAAACTGAGCTCAGGGGAGAGAGCAGAGAAAAGGGACAGATTCATCATGGCACAGATCTATGATCTGGCTCCTGCCTTTCCTTTCCTTATTCTGATTGCATCTCTTAAACACCACCACCTGCAACTTCTATCACTGCTCTCTGCTCCCTTGCTTTCCTCTCCTCAGCAGCCTAGGCCCTTCCCTTGCTCCTCAGCACCCCACCCTCTGTGCTCTCTGCTCCTACCCCCATCACCCCACTGTGCTTCCCTCACTGGAAAAGGGTTTGGGGGAGGAATGGGGCTGGGGTGGATGGTGGTTTGGAGCTGAATTAGGTTAGCGGGTGTGGGTGCTCAGGGGGGAACGGGGAGGGTGGGTCCTGAAGGGAGGGTGGGGGTGCAGAGAAGGGGCACTGAGGGACTGGGAGAGTGCTGCGGGGTTGGGGGAAATTATGGGGGCCTTAGAGGAGCAGGGCACACAGGCTGCTGAAGGGAGGAGGTGGATGGTTCTGGGGGGGGGAACACAGAATGGGGTTTGGTAGGGGGTTGGGAATGGGGCTGGGGGGCGCTAGCGGGAGGACTAGGGTAGCCAGATATGCAGATTTCAGGGGACACAGAGACTGCAGGGCTGCATTGACTCCAATGCAGCCCTGCAATCTGTATTTCTCATACGTATCCTCTAAAATTTGTATATCTAGCCACCCTAGTGGGGGGG
>QEPC01001425.1:1388658-1408695 GCA_003113815.1 Sphenodon punctatus | reverse complement strand
TTTTTTTACATTGCAGCCATTTTTAAATGGCTGCAATGCAAGAAAAATCCGGTACCCCGGAATCCGGTACCCGGTCCGGATTACCGGGTCGAATCCGATAATGCCGGTACGCCCGATACCGGCATTATCGGATACCGGATTCTACCGGTTTCCCACCCCTAGTTGGAGGTGCTTTTGGTGCTAGCCTGGGGAGGTGCCACAAAGCTCTCGCTCTCTCACTCACTGTGACTCCCTGGCAAGACTGGAATAGGCTTGCCGGGCTGGAGGCTGCCAAGCAGGAGCAATGGCGGTCCCTGCAGGCGAGGAGGGATCATTGCAGGCTCCCTGGGCAGGTGGCCACGCTGAGAGAGGGAGGGAGCAGAGAAAGGCAAAAAAATATGATCAGGTATGTAACAGCTTCCGTATGAGAAGAGGATTAGAGAAGAGAGATGGCTAAGGGGGATATGATAGAACTTCACAAAAATCGTGTGTGGTGTGGAGCAAGTAAGTAGGGAGCTTTTATTTACTGTGTCTCATAATACCAGAACTAGGGATCACTCTATAATAATAATAATAAATAATAATAATAATAAATTTGTTTATTTGTTTAGCCTTAGGCCGTAACAACAATAAAAATTAGAATACAACAAGGAAGGGAATGAAAGTAAAATACAATAAAATAACAGCATAAAATTCACAGGAGTCATTGAATTATAATTCCATTGTTATTGTTTGCCTTCAAAATCTCAAATGCCTTGCCCTCCCCAGGGCTGTATCGTCCTGCTTGACCCCTGTAGAAGTGCCTCAGCCACGGCACATAGTTATTAGGAGAACAGGGGGAGGCTCGATCCCAGTGAGCCTATACATACAGATCCCTAAAGAAGCAATAGAGTTCCTTGCCCTTCCCGGGGCTTGTGGCAGCACACTTGACCCCTGCGCAGCACTTGCAACAAATAGGAGTGGTCTTAAGATAGAACAGGGGAACACTCATTCCTAATCAGCCGCATTGGTCTATACATATGGATCTTTAGAGAGGCTACTGAGTACCTTACCCTTCCCGGGGCTTGTGTCAGCACACTTGGCCCCTGTACAGCACTGAGGGTGGTCATATGGCACAACATGGGTGGGCCCCGAGCAGATCCAAGCCAGTCCACCCCCCAGTAGTGTGGGTAGTGACCCACAAAAGCAAGAGGGAGAGGAAAACCCCTGGGCAAACCAATTGGGAACATCCCTCGGCAGATTGCCCCGCGGTCTCTCTAGCCGCGAGTGTCATACGGAAGCTCCTCAGGGTTCCAATTCCCAGGGACAAAAAACAATTCCATTCTGGATAGGTTAAGAGAATGTCAGCTGTTGCTTTCTGGACAATTCCAATTGGAATACCCCTACAGCGGCTTGCCGAGCAACCGTCTTGCTCTGGTTGGCAAGAATATACTGTATCCTCTTTTGCTGGCTCCAATGGTCCCTACCTACAAGCCAAGGGCTGAAAAACTTACTTCGGATCCCAGATGTCTTAAGTCAGTGCAATAGATAATGTGACAGATCTTCAATTAACGTTTGGCCGCAATGGAAAAATCTCATCTCAAGCGGGATGCCCTGATATCTACCCTCAGCTACCGAAGTGGGCATCATATTTAATCTCGCGAGTGTCATGGCCCTTCTAACTTTGAAGTTCTTAATGTCTGAGAGATACTCCTCGCATCCAATTCCCCGCTTTAGTAGCGGATACCAAGGAGCAATTCGTTGCTTCCAGATTCCGACACTATCATTTTGTAGTCTTACATCACTAATCCTACCTCGTATGTGGGATTTTGCTTGGGCTATGGTGTTATTTAGAAAATTTTGTCTAGAGAAGCCCAAGCATGCCAGGTCTTGTTCTACAGAGGAATGCCATATGTAGGTAGCCAGCGGATTTTCTTGTTCTTGGAGGCAGAGAAAGGGGAGGCGGTCAGCTGGCATTTTTCTAATCTTCAACCAGTAACCTAATTGAGCCAGCCTTATCTTGTCCTCAAGGGGAGCAATCCCACACTCTGCCTGCATCAGAACGATGGGGGTGCCACGAAGCACACCCAACCCTGTCCTCAAGATCTTATTCTGGAGTGACTCCAAGTTATTGTGGCTGCCCAAACCCCATATTTCTGCTCCAAACAGAAGCTGGGGGATCAGTTTTCTCTCAAGTAATTTGAGTAAGGGCTTCAATTTCTTACCCCCTTGGAGCTCCAGAATTTGAGTAATCCAGCTACCGTTTGGGCACCCTTCAGTTTTACTGATTTTTCAGGTGATTTTTCCAGTTTCCATTGTTCTTGTACCACATCCACAAGTACCTGAATGAAGCCACCTGGTCTACACTATGTGTGCCCATTTTCCAGGCATATTGCTTGACCCTTCTTGAAAAGACCATAACCTTGGTCTTGTCCCTATTTATGACCAAATGATTTTCCCAGCAGTATTCGCTGACTTTGACAAATTGGCGCCTCAAACCCACCCTAGTTGTTGATAGGATGGTCATGTCGTCCGCATACAAAAGAATGGAAACCAGGTGGCCATTGACTAGTGGTGGATGACCCTCCTGCCCAGCGAGCTTGCCCACCAGATCATTATTTATATAGGGCGAATAGCAGGGGGGCCAGGACGCACCCCTGCTTTACACCAGATGTTTCAGGGATGGGTCCTGTCGTTCCCCCCATGGCGTTTACCTGGATCCTGAGAGAGGTATTGGTGTATAAGAGGCGGCTCAAGTAAAGTAACTGGGGGGTCTATATTTTAGTCCAGTAATTTACGCCATAAGATAACCCTATCTATGCTGTCGAATGCAGCTTTCAGGTCTACAAATAGGGCATATTTCGCCCCTTTCCTTAGGTGGACATATTTGGCCACAATATGATCGAGGACAAAGCAATGGTCCAAAACACACCTTTTGGCCCTAAAGCCAGCCTGCTCCTCAGCGAGGAGATGGTTCTCCTCTACCCAGCACTCCAGCCTGCTCAGCAAAATCCTTGCAAACACTTTAGCCACAACATCTATCAGGCTAATAGGCCTGTAGTTCGCAGGGTCCAGTTTGTCCCCCTTCTTATGAATAGGGACTACTATACTTGTGTTCCAACCTGGCGGGATTTCTCCCGATTCAGTGATATGGTTAAATAGCCAGGCAAGAACTGGCGTCCACCAAACCTTATGGGTGCGTAGCAGATCAGAGGGTATACCATCTTCCCCTGCTGCCTTTTTTAATGGGAGGGAACCCAATACTTCCTCCACCTCCACTTCGGTTGCCACCATCCCTTGGATACTGGGTTCAAGGGACAGGGAGGGACTGTAGGCCTCTGGATATTTATTAAAGATTTCTAAGAAATAGGCCCTCCAGACATCACTGTGCACTGGGGAGTCTGTGGGGGCAGATTTCCCCTCAAAGCTCCCTTCTACTACAGCCCAGAAGGATACACTATCCCCTGCTGCTACAGCTTTCTCCAAATTGTCCCATTGGGTTAGGCAGTACTCCTGCTAATTTCTCCAAAGAACCTTCCTATATCTGGTCCGGCCAGCAACATACGTTGTTCTTTGAATAACTGTTCCTTGGTCTTTTACTGATCCAGTCAGTTTCCTGTATTGAGCCCTCAACTGCCTGTATTCGTCATCAAACCAGGAGTATTGGTGTTTCCTAGCCATGGTTCTGTTAGTCAAGGGAAGACCATCTCCTATATATCTCAATAACTTTTGAAATTGTTCGATACATTCGGAGGCATCAGTCTGACAAAATAGAACCTTCTCTTGCTCCATTGTATCAGAAGCAAAGAGTTTTCTAGCTCGATTAACAGTTGAGTTTCCCCACTTAATGGCCCTTGACTTAATAAGCTCCAGTTCCTCTGACAGGGTTTCTATCTGAGAGACCTGGGCACTCTCCGTCCCTAAATCTATGACAGCCACCAAAGGGAAGTGATTACTTGGACCACATGGGACCACCATGCAATCCAGGACCCTGGGTAGAAAGCTTATTGGGGCTGCTAATAAAGTCTGGGGTGCTTGAGCCCTGGAATGAGACAAAAGTGAATTCCCCCTTACCATCTGACTTATAGCTCCCATTTAGGAGCCTATAGTTATACTTAAATAGAAAAAATAAAAATTGTAACCCGCTTGCCTGCTCCTAGCATGGTACCTCCGGTGGCTGGCATTCTTTGTAGCCCCACTCGGGCTGCTTCCTAGCTCCTCCGCCCCTCCAGTAGTGCCCAATCAGGTACAGTGAGCCACACCTGGCCCCCGCTCTTGCTCGCCTGCTCCCAGCACCTATAAAATCAAAATAAGTAAGACTTGGCTGTTCTGGTGAGGGAGATGGGTGGGTATTGGGGGATACTTTCCTTTTTTGTTTTTAGATTTACTATAAGTGGTTTTAAATGTTTTTATATTGTTGTATTTTAAAATGTTGTAAGCTGCCCTGAGCTACAAAGGCAGGAGGGGGCAGCATAAAAATCTAATAAAATAAGTAAATAAATAAAATGGCAGCAGATTTAGAACGATGTAGTCACTGTGTATGTGTGTATCCCTCTCCCCACAATAACTTTTTATCCTACAGGCTTATTTCAATCAAATTTTGTAGAGGGAGAGAAGATCCAAAGTGGGGTGGATGATGGGGGGGCGGGGAAGGTACTCAATGCCAGTCTCTGATAGGGTGGCCAGGGGTCTGGGAGACACTTAAAACATCAATTCAACATCAATCAAGTGGCTTGATGAGACACTTAAAACATCAATTTCTCCACACAGCGAGCCTTGGCTCTATTTTTTCACACTTTTAGGGAGATATGGGACTAGTGGGAGAATGACCTTGGATAGGACCTTAGTAAGAGGAACTCTCTATCCCTCAGTTGCAGGGCTTCATGCAGCAGCAAGGAGTTCACAGGGTTAACTAATGTAATCTCCCTCCAAAGTTAACTCTGGGAAGTCCTTGCTGCTGGGTTAAGCCACACCACTGGCTTAAGCATTGGGTTGGCTCTGCCTACTGTGGGCTTTGCTCCGCCCACTTCTGGTCCTGACCTCTGTTCCACATATTTGCATAAATTAGTATAAAATTGCATATGGAATTTTCATGCAAATGTTTGTCCTCTTTTCTGCCGATGCATAAGTGGCCACCCTAGTCTCTGAGGTCTGGAGCCATAACCAGCAATAGATTTTATAATAGGTGCACCTGGCCAAAGGGTTACTATCCCTCCAACTTTGACCCAGAGTTTCTGTGTTTTCCTGCATCATCTCTGGGCTCCAGGTAAAGCCTCTATTTTCCACATCTTACCCAACAGTGCCACTATGATTCTTTTTGGGAAGGGCCTGGGATGGTGCCCTATCAAAAAGGGGTGGAGTGAAGAAGCTCTCCTGCGGCCTGCCTCTTTACTGATGTGGCCCTGTCCCCTTTGGAGTTTGGTGATGTCACAATACTATGAAAGGTGTGGTACGTGATTGCCACCTCAGAAAGGGACAGGAGAGCCCCTTTGCCCTGCCCCCTTTGGGCCCAAACTTCCCAGAATGGTAATCCTGCCTAGAAGAGGGAGAGGTACTCTTTTTTTGTAGCCAAAAGAAGTCCATTGATTTTACACAGAGCAAGAGCATTGTCATTCTCCCTCCTTCTAAGGAATCCAGGCTCCATCAGGTCAGGTGCATGATTCATGGAACTACTTGTTTGGAAAATGTAGCTACTCTGGTAAGAAGATACCTTGGCCTGTCACATCAATACCAGAAATAACTTCATGCCACTGTCTGCCTTTGTGCTGTGCTGATAGAAGTGAGACTGTACAGCACATACACAATGGCAAAAAGGAAATGGATTCTGAGTTACAGACTGGCTGTGGGGACAGTCCTTTCTGTCACAGCCAAATTGACAGTTCTCAAGGCATTGAAAAGGGTCTTGCTCTTTCCCTTAGCCCCCAATAGGTCTTGAATTATAGAGATTAACTTCAGCAGCCAGAGGCACAGATTGCAAATTGGACACTGCTCCAATTTGGGCAGGTGACAAGAGGGCCAAGCTGTCAATGTCTGTGTGATCGTGCTGAGAGATAGCACAGACATGGTTTCTGTTGCTGCTGGTGACAGCTACCATGCGAGCTATCTAGGTTTACTGTGTGCGACTTGCTGTCTGTCGTGAACTGGTCCATGTTTTTCCCTCCAATTTGCAGCAATAGAAAAGTTGCCTCTCCTGGAAAGAGGAGGAAAGTGTGTGGCTTTTCATGGTTGACCTTTAGGGACTAGTGGAGCCATATCAGAAAGGGAGTCAGTTTATACATTATGTTCTATTCCTTAACCAAACTGGGGACCTAACTTCCTAACAAGTAGTGCAGCCGGCTGTAGAAAACATTAAGGCTGTAATCTGGAAACCACTTACTCCAGAGTAGTCCCATTGGGCTCAGGGCCTCTGAAAGCATGGGGCCAGGGACCTAGGCTGCTGGCATTGCCCCCGCATAAGGCCAGTTCTGGCCATAACAATCTCTTCACACAGCTACTGATTCCTCTGCATGAGCTGGGTCCTGATGATTGCCTGCAGTTTATTCCTCTTTGCTAGGAGGGTTTGTGTGGGACTGAACCTACTCCCAGCATTGAAGGGAGATTGGTGACACCTGGTTTCTCCTCTCCACAGGTACCACTATAAATAACAGTTCTTGGGCCTGATGGAGCCACAGTCAGTTCGGCCCCAGTCTAAGGGTGACACCGTTTGAGGGACGAAGTGGCTGTGGCGCAGAACCCTACCCGTCGTACCTGAGAAACCTCCACCCCTTGCTGCCTTAGCTTCTCTAGATTGCAGTGGAAGTATTTTCATTATAGACATTTTCGATGCACCCGGAATAAGACAAGGACTCCAAGTTGGGGTTTTAATGGCCGCACTCTTTATTCGAACTATGATTAGCCTAAGTGGGGTAATTGCCTCTAAGAAATTCAGGTCCAGCACTCCCAACTCTTATACTCATTAGGATCATAACCAAACAGGACTTGGCCTGGATGTGCCCTCCAGTGCCAGCCCAAAACTACGTCTCCCCTTCGCTCACTCCTTTCTGGACTGGAGCAAGGATACAGTGCTGAAGGATTGAGGACTGTGCTTGTCCTTGCCTTCCTTCTGACCTGCACCTTTCCTCGGGATATAACCCTCACGCTTGCCGTGCCCTGGTTTTGCGTCAGGTGTCACCTCACCATCTCTTAAGGAGATGCCTCCAATTGCTATTTACTTAACTATTTAACACCGAACAGTGCTGGACCCCTGCAAAAGTATGACAATAACATTCTTGGCAACACAGCCCCTCCTATACTAACCTACAAGCCTGATAGACCAAATGTGCAACCAGAAAAACACTGTGAGGAAGGCAAAAAAACAGGAACCCTAGCGCCAATTTGGATCACCTGGAAAATTCCTTCCTGGCGGACTTCGTCCCACAGTTCATCAGGGAGGGATGGTGGGGCTTTTGGCTCAAGGCTCCCTAACTGAATGACGAGGGAGCCACCTGGGCCGGTGGTGAAGCTCCTCCCCTACCTGGGGAGGGCCCTCCGTGCCACGCCACCAGGTTGGCCAGAAGCCCATTGCCGGGGTAACCCTGGGCGGACCCGACTGATTTTCCTGCCGGTGCGATTCCCCGATCTGCTTCCCACTGCAGCTAACTTGCTGCAATGGGGAGTGCAAAATCCCCCAGCCCTTGTCTCTCCTTCAAGGGAGCGTGACAAGGGCCCACTGGCCACCATTTGCTGGCAGCCAGGGGCTATACTAACGGTGATGTTGGTAGTATCGAACTGGTAGGAAAGGAAGATTGTTATATAATTTGTAAATGTTTTTATCATGTATTTTATTGTTGTTTTTTTTTAGAAACAAACATGTTTAATGTATTATTTTGACATTACCTTTATATTTTGATTAAGGCCTTGGAAATTATTATACCAAATCACACCTAGGGCCCAAGAGCTTGCATCTCTGATTGTATTGCTTTCCTGTTATGATGTTCAATCGAAAGAGGCCTAGCTGTAGCGAGGAGTCTAACTTCATGCCTAACAAGCATAGGAAGCTTGATAAGTATTTTGGGACCTCTGCTAAATCCAAAAGTCAGGATCTTTTGGAGAGGGAGACCTTAAATCCTTCGATCCCACTTTCTAATACTTTTGCTGTATTGGATTCTGATGTGGATGGCACGCCATCATCCCCACGCAAACCTCCCTTGTGTGATTTTTTTGGGGTGGTGGTGGTGTCCCAAGTGTGTTCAAGAAGAATGCAAGCCTTTATTGGTGGGGCCAACACTGGGGCATTCCTAGGGACCTACAAAACTGTCTCAGGGTTTGTCTGATATATTAAAGGAGAACATGGTCCCTTTGAAATTGTTAGCAGAACAAACAATTTTAATTAGTAAAACCTTAAATTTAATTTTTGCACAATTGAAAATGCTAACAAACTGTAGAAGAGGAGTGCCCTCCCTACCAATAGTCTAGGGCAGGCAGTGGGATACAAGCAAAAGGAAAAGGAATTTGAGTCATCTGGGGTCCCTGGGTTAGATAATAGGAAAGGCTGGTATTACATCACAATTTCTCAAAAGGCTCTGGCGTTGACAGTACATCCTTTACTCAATGGGCTTATCCCTTATTGGTGAACCCCTCTTCTAGTGTCTAGGCATTTATGTTTCTTGGCATGTACACATTGTCCCCCATCTGAAATTAAGACCACTTGGAAATCTACCTGGTTGCGGAAATGGGTAATCATTTTCAATAACCCTGAGCTAGCTCCTCGAATTTTAAGTGTGAGTGGTTCTCTTAGGTTTCGGAGGGGGCGTATATTTTCAAATTTTATGCCTACAAGGCATGGGTCTCGGAGAATATCTCTTGCATCGACAGTTGGAAGTGAGGAAAGGCGAGATTCTTCCATAAAGGTTGTGCCTTGGTGTGTCCCTAATAGGTATGTTGCCCTGTCGGTTGCCCCCAGATGATGCTGTGGAGTTTGTAGAGAATGTTAGTCCTACTACCCAGTGTTTACAGGGAGTTAGTGATGGGGAGACGTTGACAAAGTCCCCAGTAAGATCGGGTGCCAAGGCTAATCAAATAAGGGAGGATCAGGTTGTTGGACAAAACTCTGACCCAACTGATGCCCAAGAAAAGACTTTTTTGAATTCTTTTCTGCAGATGTCCCAGATAGAACAGGTTGGACCTCTAGCATTACTTACCAAATTGCATAAGGATACAACTGCCACGCAGGGTACATTAGGAAGTATTTCCATTGAGCCTGATGTTGGATTGGTGAAACCGAGGTTAGAGTTAAAGTCTAGCAGTATTGTGGTGGATGGTATGAAAGAGCCTGGTAGGATTTATACTAGGAATCCAGGCACAAGTAATCCAATAACCACCAGTTATAAATGGGAAAAATATAGACTTCTGGATGATTTTGAAATGGGTAACAGCACCTCCCTATTAGAAGCTATTGAGGCCTCCCTGGAAGTCAATCAATCAATATCTCGGTTCCAGTTGCAAGATAATTCTTTTCATACTCTTAGTATCAGCAAAGAGGGTGAGGTAGCCACTCAAGAGCTGGTGTTTGTGGGGGAGATGGGAAACCCGTCCCAGAATTTTGCTCAGGATAATTCTCAGTTGGAAAGTACCCCCAATAAGCCTCCACTGCCACAAGGAAACCTCTTTAAATTTGAGTGAAGGAAAAAATATAAATACCCCTTACTATGTCAAATAACTCATGCAATGGTAAATAGTCGGAAAGGAGTTATTAGCCTTTGGGGCCCAAATGAAATCAGCGGTCATCCTCTCTTGGAATATAGTGGGGTGGAAAGGGAAGATGGCTAATAAGGAACTAAGGGTCCATCTAACAAATGTTGATATTGTATTAATTTAAGAAACCTGGTATATTGGCAAGATAACCCTTCTGGGTTATGTTTGCTATTCTAAAGATGCTACCCCAGTGAGGAATAAAGGAAAACTGTCAGGTGGGCTGGCCTGTTTGATTTCTAATAAATTAAAATATACAAATATCCTGCTTATAAATTAAAGCATATGCTGTTCAATTGCTCTTGGTATAGAGAGGCTTGCCAGATTTTTTGGCTTCCATTTTGGGAAATTATCCAGGGAGAACTGATGCTCAATATATACAGTTGCTATTGATTGATAAAGATCATGTAATTACCTTTACAGTGGCTAGGTATTTTGATGTCCTGTGTAGAAGGAGAGAAATTTGTATTAAGGCCTTATCTCCAGTGTGATTTTTTTTAAATGAGGTTTTGTTCTGTTTATTGTTAATTTTATTAAATTTTGTGTGACCTGTGCAATAGCCTATGGCTATGCAATAAAATATGATGATGATGATGATGATTCCTCTGCACTTCAGTGGCCCCTTTCTACCCCCTTTGCACTGAGTAGCAAAGAACATGGAATCATTAAGGAACATAGGAAGTGGTAAGGATTTCACACACTACTCAGGCCATATTCACATGACAACCTTTCCACTTGCAAATTCCCCCCTTGATTCCTTAATCTGTGTTTGCTTTCTCAAGGAACAATAAATTCGCACAGCTGCTGATTTTCCTGCATTTTAGTGGTTTACCCCTTGCACTGGGTGACTGCGAAGAGGGATCATCAAGGAGCACAAGAAGTGGTAAGGGTTTCACACAACACTCAGGGTGTGTTCGCGTGAGATGAAAAACAACAACATAGTTTGTCCCTTTTTAAAAAAAAAGTGTGTGAGCAGATTAGGTTGCAGGATGCCTCCCACATGATGTGCAATTAACCCACATGTATTGCTGCACAATCCCAGGTTTAAAATTGTGGGGGTTTGCCCTCGTGCATTTCTTGTAACATCAGAATGACATTTTCCACTTTCAGTGTGCTGATCAACAAGAGTTGTCAGAAACTGTATCAATTTCCAACAGAGAATGCAGGAAATGTTTCTGTCCCAAGATCACCTGTATTCTTAAGGAGTGAAACTGCTAATATTTATGAGGGTTTTTTAAAGAATAAAAACAAAATTATTTTTTTCCTAGCAGAGAGCATAGCAATCTGTGAGGCAGAATTAAGTCACTGGGATTCAATGTGGGGCTGGCAAGAGTGCACAGTAATTCTCACTGCAGGAAATTCAAAATGCGGGAGAAATGATTCATGTGAATGGACTCTCAGAATGTAGGTTTGTGTCACTGCTCACTCTAAATTGTGTAAATGAGTCATGAATGTTCAACTCTTCATGAGTCCTGAGCTTTTATTCTGACTTGGGGCAGCTGGCGTTTCCAGCCCAAGGTTACCCAAATCAGCTCCCGCCCCCCCATCCGTTTACTCATCAGACAGGTTCTTAAAACTTTCCGGGCTGGTAACATTTGCACCCCACTGTGGTATTGTTCATTTAGGATGGCATCTCCAGTAGCTTCAGTAATGGGACGCTCTCAAAAACAAATGGCAGCTTGTCACAAGCTGGTGACAATGTGACTTCAGTTTAGCCAACTGGGAAAGCAGCTGAGATCGTGTTCCCCCATGGGGCCCAGGGTCTTGCTCTGAGCTGGTCTGTTTGGAAGCACCTTTCTTCTCACCCACAATAATCCTCACCCTACAGCTGGCATCACTTGAGGGCTGGATATTGTTGTTTGTTCAAGAATGAAAGGGACCAACTGGCAAGGGCACGTCCTGAAAAGCTGCGAGAAGCAGATTTTGTGTTTCCATTAGCAGCTTCACAGAAGCTTTGGATAGAATCTTCCCGTCCCCTGGCGCTCAGACTGGAAGGGGCAGTGGCATTCCTGGGAAGACTTTGCTGCTAGACAGCCATGCCAGGTGGGGCACAGCCGTGCCTGCCAATCAAACATTTGAGCAGCCGTACCAACCACATTGTTCCACTCTTGCTGCCAGATGGGCCCCTCTGTTCCCAGAATACTGCCCCTGACCCTCACACTCTGCCTCCAAACGTAGCACATGCAGCATGTACCCAGACACAGACAAACTCAAACCCTTGAATATGGCAAGATAAAGGAGGCTTTGTTTCTGAGCAGTGCTGCTACTCAGCAAAAACACTCTCCAATTACTCCTGCAGTTTAACCACACATCCTTAATTAGTTTTCTATAGCATTTATATCTGATCTAGGGTTGCCACTTACCTGGTTTCCACTCAGATAGTCCAGGAATTGGGGGTCTTTGTTTAATATCTGGGTTGACATATGACCCAGATACCAAATGTCTGGAAACTGTGGTGTGTCTGTTCTTTGAAGTGCAGTAAGGCATCTGTTCTGTGGAGTGCTCTGGAGATATTTGATGTTTATTCTTTGGCATGCTGTGGAGCATCTGCCCTAGAGAGCACTATGGAGCCATGGGTTTTGGATAATAGAGATTTCTGTTTTGGCTGCACCTCTATGTTAAACAATGGACTATGTTAATTTGCTTACATTAACATAAACTGGCAAAATGTAATAGGTCTGAAATGAGTTTTTTACCTTCTTGAAAATCTCACTGAGAATAGGCTTCTCGGTGACATTTTCTCATCTCGAGAATCTTGTGAGAATCAGGTGTTCTTGTGAGATTCTTGTGGTCACTTGATTTGTGCATGCATGGCCATTTTGTGCATGTGAAGGCCGTTTTGGGGGTATTTTTGATATTCTTGAGAATCTTGTGAAATCTTGCCAGGGTTGCGAGATTCTTCCGAGAATTAATTTCATTCTTATTTCAGCCCTAACAGCATTGTCTGGCTTCCTTCTCTGGCACAGGTGGCAACCTAATCTGAAGTAATAATAAAGCCCTGTAATTGGCATCTGGGAAAAGGAACAGTCTTGGGTCTTGTGGAGAAATTTTGGTTCAAGTGTTGGGGAGAGCCCCTCCCCTATATCTAGCAGAGCCAATCTATCCTGCCCAAAGCAACCCCAGCACCACAGCATCTCATCCATCTCCCTGGCATTTCCAGTATTCCTTTTTGTTCCCTGAACATTCCCCCCTTCCTTCCCAATCCCTCCTCCTCCAAGTGGGCTCTAAGTTCAGATTCATGGCCAACCTCCCTCATGTCCTTCATTCTCCACAAATCCACTACATATAATCCAGCCATGATGCATACAGTCTCCTGGACTCCAATTCAAGAGCAACCCTGGGAATTTTTCACATGGTGGGTGCAGAGATGGCTGTAATGATGGCCTTTTTACACAGGCTGCAGCACAGGGGGGCCGGTGTGCACTGTGATCTGTGTGTGGTGGGTGTAGACGGGCGCACATCCATCTACGCCCACCTCTACCCATCAACGTGCACGGAGCAACTGCTGTTTTTGCTTGTTGCGCCGTGCATGGGGGATGAGTGGAGGTGGGTGTGCATGCATGTGTGCAGGAGTGTGCACACCCACCCACCGCGGAGTTTACATAAGCAGCACCCTCGCATGAACATGCAGATTTCTGGGTATTCATGCGTGGGTGCCGCCTGTGTAAAAAGGGCCTTTGAGGTACTGTCCCCACCCTCCCTATGCCCTGTAATGAGAATTGCCCTGTGTTGTAGCTAGTGTGCTGTGGCAACTGCAGCTTTGTGATCCCTTCCATGCTCTCTTTCCTGTGCAGGAAAAGTGGCTTGTTACCTACAGGTGGAGGGCTTGCTGCAGCTGGGCCAGACCTTGAGGCCTCCACTGGCACCTCAGCATCTGTGTTGGCTCATAGGGAAGAGGCAATGGACTTTGATCTGTGGAAAAGGTTGAGAACCTCTCTAAAGATCAGAATCTGCGGCATGCCCCATATGTCGGGCTGAAGGTACTACTAGATTCATTTGCCATTCAGATATTTGAATATGGTCTTCACTTCTAACACTGTTTTTACAATATGCTAAACATGATGTCCATTATTTTTACTGTCAGGCAAACAACGTGAGACGATCCATCTTTCCCCTCAGACAATATCACATCCCTCTCCCCTGCAAATGACACAGCATTATAATGTTTTTATCTATCACCAAGGGGTTTTTAAGCATTGACATTAAAGCTTTATCCATTAGCTTTGTTTGTTGGTTATGAATGTGGTGTTTGATCTATCAAGATTAGCTGACGATTCCTCTGTCGAAGATTCCAAGGAATGTGTTTATGATTCCAGTCTGGCGAGTCAGCATCTCTGCAGAATGCAGTGCCTATTACATTACCCAAGAAACAGAATGTATTACCTTTGGCTGCTTCTGCACCAGCCAGGGGCTTGGGGTAACAGTAAAGCTGAAATGCGTGGTGGGTTTATTATTCACAGGTATTATCTCCATTTTTGTTTAGTCCTACAAGTACCTGGATAATATCCCTGACTAGAATAGATACTCACATATCCTTTTATTTCTGGTATTCTGTTTTGGATTTTTTGGTTCAGTTGTTTTGGTTTTTCAGTCATTTTGGCATTTTGGATGCATTTTTTTTCAAAAAACTGAAACTCTCCAAGAAAAATCCTGAACAGAAGAGCTGAAACAGTCAATAGAGTGTAAATGGATATTGGTTTGGTTAGTATCTAAATCACAATTTTTGGTTCAGGAAGGGTGTATTTATTTGATGGATTTACCTATTTTTGAGGTACTAATTTTAGCTCTAGTTTACAGCATGTAGTGGGTTGGAAACCACTTTGGGCGTGGCGTTGGCATGCCTCATCCCACTTCCAGCAGAGTGTATCACCTTAACAGGAGCAACTTGCCCTGCCTTCTGCTTCCCAAAATTATGGGTTCATCCCAGGACAGCAGTCATCCATACTAGCATCCTGCCCTGGAATCTCTGCCGTGCAGGGTGCGCGCACACGTGGGGTTGCCACTTCTCCAGGTTTTACTTGCAGACCATGTTTTTTTACCCAGAGTCTCTGGGGGAAACTCCAGTTCCTCTGCATCAGCTAGGAGCATCGGTGGCTAACCTGGTAAATTAGGACTTCCAGGGTGGCAGCCATGGGAGAAAGGGGCCAGGCCATAAGGACTTCCTTGCCCCCTTTTAAACAATGCCATAACATTCTACAAATGAAGGGTTGTGCCAGACTCCTTATCCTGCGCTCCCTAACTGCTGCAGGTGGATCTTCCTTGGATGAAAACAGACATAACGCTAACTCCACTATAACACCACTTTACGCTGCTTTAACATTTTTAATGCATGTTGCAGGGCTGTATTGGTGCTCTATGCAGCCCTGCAACATGCATAAGAAATGTTAAATTGGAGTTAAAGTGGACTTAGCGTTATGTCTGTTTTCACCCCTTGTCTGCTCTAAGCAACACCAGTTCCATCCGAGCCAGGGAGAGATTGCCACAGTGAGCATGGAGGGTTCACCATGTTTCACCAGTAGGGGGCATGAGCATGAAATAGGAAAAGGACAAAATCCCCTTTGTTCAAAATGCCCCTCACAAGAAAAGCTGGCACTCCAACTGTTCACACAATCACTAATTCGGACTGAGCTTAATGCACATTAAAATAAATCCTCAAAAATTAGGTTTCCAGAACCTGACTTAAATTTGAATCTGGCATCATTAATTTGGACTAAAGTGTTCACGCAATCAACTTAATCCGCATTAAGAGCCACTTAATTTGGATTAATGCTCATGTAAAAACAGCCAGTGTCATCTTCCACTGCTTCTGGCCCTGACTACATCTTCCGGATTGGCTAGGGAAGGGCCATCCCTGATTGGTAGGGAGAGGGTGTATTTCTGATTGACTAGAGTCACTGTTTGGCTTCAGGGGTCAGACCCAGGGGGTTGTCTGAGTATCAAGAAAGATTCCTATTGGTGTGCAGGATCCAGACCTTCCCTGTGCTCTTTCCTCCAGCCTTGCTCCTGCCCCATCCGCCTCTGGACTTGCCTGCCCTTTAGCCTTGCTTCTAACCCACTTGCCTCCAACCTTGATCCTCAACTTGCTCTGGTCTTGTCCTTGCCTTCCCTGCCTCCAGGGCTTGACTTTCTACCTTTTGACCTGGCATGAGCTAATCTATGGAACCTGTCTAGGGACTCTGAAACTTACCTTTGAGTTGACCCCTCCTTCGCTTGTGACCTGGATTGGCTTGGACTACACTTATCATTTGCTTCCCTTGGCCTTGTTGGCATCCTTACAGGTGCATGCCCCAGCCCAGTGGTTGGATGTAACACCTGGATTTGTGGGTTTGTACTATAATCAATACATATATCACTGTAGCAGGCTTGATGTAAATTCACCCCTTGCAGAGGGCTCAAACTGGGCATCATCATAAGAGACACACAGGACTATGGGCCTGAATGGTGTCTAGGCCTTGTGATGACCCTTTTCACAGAAAATCTTTATCCTCTTTTTGGCCTTCACAATTCCAATAAGTGATATTCTGAAAACCATCTAATTGCCAGCACGATTTATTGCCTTGTGCAGTGCTGCATGGAACTATGTTTAGAGACCTCCCACGGAGAGAGTAAGTGTTCACTGAGCCTTTCAAGGATGCCTCCACCCGCCTGCTCCCCAGCTGCCCAGCATACACAGAGAAAGCATGATTCCAGGAAACCTAAATCAATTGCTTGTTGTAAGAGCTTTTCCTATCCTGGGCCAAGGTGAAGTCAGGATTTTTGTTGGCGGGGGGAAGGGATATCATGCTGGTTGTGTTTACAGACAGAAGCACCCAAAGTTGTACAAATGTCCATCAAAGCGCTGCCTCAGACTCCATTAAACACTTGGGCTGTCAGCCAGAAACATGGCTGCATCAAACAGTGACATGAATTATTACAGAGGCATTTAGCGAGACTTAACAGAACCATTTTCTCTGCAATGATGTTGGGTTGCATTTGAAACACAGGCACAAAGAAGAACAAAACATTTCACGCTTATAAGTCATGGGAACATTTATATAGTGTAAGCGCCCTCCTGCCCTCTCCCTCTGCTCCCACAATTCTACCTTTCTTCCTCCCACACAAGCCTGTGTCAGATCATCAGCTGATAAAATCCTCCTCCATCCAGTTGAATGGTTGGAGGCAGGCCAATTTGTACCCACTGAGTATATAGCCATATATGTATATTTACCATATCTACATGCCACACAATACTGCTTCAGAAACTTTATATAATCAAGGCTAATAAGTGGGACTGGATCAGAGGGTACAAAACATTAGCACTTCCTAGAGCTGGAATGGGTAGTCTGTTTATTATTTGTCGGTATTAATCTTTTGGGGTACTTCCTTAAGTACCAAAACAATATATATGACCATAATGAGTACTTGCATATCTGGGGTCTTTTAGGGTATTCCATTCCCCCCCCCAGTCATTTCAGGGTCTCGGTTACATATTTTGTAGCAGTGCTGTATGCGCAATAGTGCTATTGCTGAAATGATGTAATCAAAATGACTGATTATAACTAATAATTACAACTAAAATGGCTGAACTGAAAAAATAATAATAAAAAAACACACCAGAAAACCCAAATACCTGATGGAGCATAAACAGATAAGTTACTACATGAATGGCCATTTTTGGTTCAGGTAGGGTATATTCAATGCATTTATTTGGGGGGTGGGGGTGTATTTGCTTCAGTTCTAATGGAAAGAAATATGATTTTTCATATTTGTAAAAATAATTTGTATATTCATTCCCACAAATCAGTATTCAAATTTGTTGAATAATAAAAACCACCAAAGTAAACAAAAACATCAAAATACTGAAGTAACTGAATAGATGAACACAAAATACAGAATAAAAAAGAACTAAATGAAAGAAAGTAACTGAAAAGAATATTCAGAACTAGAGTTGAAACAAATAGCAGATTCTGTCTTCATGAATATTTTTCACATTTTCTAATAGCCATTCAAATATATGAATGAATATTCTTACTGAAATGGATATTCACACAGTCACCAGCACCCCTGTTTTTTCTGTCCCTTCCAACAGATACAGTTTTGACCATGGATATTGATTTTATCTCTATTTGGAACAGTGAATAAGTGTGAAACAAATACCATTCTCTAGTTGCTTCATTTAAATGGATGCAAGTCCACCAAATTCAGTATTCATACCAAATATTCATTTCAGCCCTAGCCCTTATGGAACACTGTTAACATCCAAATGTCTATGAAAGATTAATTGATTCTTCATTTGGGCCCTTGGGTCGTTCTCTCTGGCTAGGTTTGCTTGGAATGGGAGTAGAGGAATTTGTCCTGAACCTCACACAAAAGAGGTCTCCACAATGAAATTGGGATGTATGTTTTAACATAATGGATAATGGAATAAGAGTCATTCTGACCCAGGCCTCCAGGAATCTCTGGGCAGCCTTATCTCTGCTTCCCTGACTATGTTTAGAGGAGGAACCTGAAGCATAGAGCAGTAAAATGACTTCCTCGGTGTACAGCATGGTCATCAGTGGTTGTTTAGAATGATATTTTGATGGGTTCCTAAATTTCATTCCAGTAAATTCAACCTCTGCTGCTTTCTCTGTAAAACTACAGCCCAAAGTGTATTGTCAGAAAACAAAAGTTAATGATTTGGTAGAAAACAACTTCAGTTAGTGTCCTCTCCTTCCCTCCTCTATTAAATGATAACCCACGACTTTCTATTTACAGTCTGAGTTTTGCACCATACGGGAGCTTGCTGGAACATGCTGACATAGCTTGGCAGTTGCTGATCTCTCGCATCATCGTTTCTGCTTCTCTAGACTTGCCCTTACAGTGTCACATGGATACAGCATTTTCTCTCACATTCTCTTCCACATGGCTCATGTTACACCCAGAATTTGAAATTGACCCTTGTGTGCGTGTTTGTTTCAAGAACCATGTACCCCATAACTCTCCCAAGCCTTCAGAATAATAGCACATAAGCCCTTCTGTTGTCACTCATAGATACCTATTAGATTGGTCTGCCCCCTGAGACTTACGGAACCAGATCAGTTCCGGAATGCTCTGGGGGAGTTTCCCCTGGACCTTGACACCCGCTCCATCGATGATCTCGTAGCCTTCTGGAACACCTTATTGGCTGAGAGCATTGACAGAGTGACTCCCAGGCGTCCGCTGCCCTCCCGAGTCTCCCGCAGGTCTCCTTGGTTTACTGAGGTTCTGCGGTGTTTGAAGCGGGAGAGCAGGCGTTTAGAGTGATGGTGTCGCCGGACTCGCGACCAGTATGATCGATTGCAGCATAAGAGCAGTTTAAAGGCCTATGCTGTGGCGGTGCAGGCAGAAAAGACGCAGTTCTTTGCTGCTCTTATTGCATCTGCAAAGTCACGTCCAGCGGAATTTTTCCAGGTGGTGAAAGGTTTGGTCAGTCCTGCCTGCCTCCACCTGGACCTGGAGCAATCCAGTGACCGCTGTGACCGGTTTATCGAGTACTTTGTAGATAAGATCGCTCACATCAGTCACAATTTTGGTTCTGCAGTTATTGTAGAGGATCATCTTGGGGCTATGGATGTTTTGTGGGATCAGTTTCAGATGGTGGCGCCTGCCGATGTGGAGTCCTTGTTGGGATCTGTTCATGCCACTACTTGTGAGCAAGATCCATGCCCATCCTGGTTGGTGAAAGCCAGCCAGGAGATGCTACGACCATTGCTGGCTGAGGTGGTTAATGCCTCCCTTTGGAAAGGCAGGATGCCTGACTGCCTAAAGGAGGCTGTGGTTAGACCCCTGCTCAAGAAACCATCTCTTGATGCTGATGCTCCTGCCAGTTATCGGCTGATCTCTAACCTTTCCTTTTTAGGGAAGGTTATTGAACGGGCTGTGGCACGGCAGCTCCAGGAACATCTGGACCTCACCGGTTTCCTTGATCCCTTCCAGTCTGGGTTTCAGCTTGGGTATGGTATGGAGACGGCATTGGTGGCCTTGGTTGATGATCTCTGTCTGGTGTTGGACCAGGGTTGTCAGACCTTATTGGTCCTGCTAGACCTTTCAGCTGCGTTCGACACAGTCGATCATGAGGTGTTGGTGACTCGCCTGTGGGACCGTGCCGGAATTGGCAGGACCTTCTTGGACTGGTTTCGTTCGTTCCTGGCCGGGAGAACTCACTGGGTGGCCTGGGGGGAGTGTACGTCTTCTCCCCCGGGACCTCACGTGTGGAGTCCCGCAGGGTGCCATTCTGTCCCCCCTCTTGTTTAACATCTATATGCAGCCATTAGGGGAGATCGTGAGAGGGTTTCAGGGCATGCAGTGTCATCAGTATGCTGATGACACTCAGCTCTACCTCTCTTTTTC
>QEPC01001425.1:1358462-1369821 GCA_003113815.1 Sphenodon punctatus | reverse complement strand
CTGTGGGCTTTTAGCCCCCGCTACTTCCGGGTGGGGGGGGAGGGGACAGGACAGCCCACGTGGCTGCCCTCTGCGTTCCCCCCCCTACCCCCAACTCACAGTTTGTTCTTCTTGTCCCCGCAGGTATCCCGCGGGGACGAAGCAGCGGCGGCGGCGGCCCCAGCGGCGAGCGGTGGCGGTGATGGGAGCGGCGGCGGTGGTGGTGCCGGCAGCGGTGGCGAGGAGACAAGCCCCCCCCCGCACCAGCAGCAAGCAGGTAGGTCCAGGTGTTTCTTGGATCCCTGCAGGCAGGGATGAGACACGAAGACATAGATTGGAATGAAATGGCTGCACTCTTTAATCAAACAGAGCAAGAACGTTGGTGAGATTGCAACTCAGCAATCCTGGGTCCAGTATTTTGCATTAGGAACCTATCAAAATCTTAACAAGTGTCTGACCTGGATATGCCCTCCAATGCCAGCACCAAATCAAGCTTAACGAACCTTCCCCTTCGAACAGCTCTCTGGCCAAGGCCAAAGGGGAAACACCTGGATGGGCACGAGTAAGGAGAGTGATATTGTTAAGGTTTGAGGGCCATGCTTGCCCTTACCCCCCATTTGACACCCCTCCCAGGGGGACGATTCTGTTGTTAGCCATGCCCTGCTTATCACCAGGTATCGCCTCCCCCATCTCTTATGGAGATTACTCTTTCTTCTATCCTAAGACTACCTAACCAAACCTATTAACCATACTGGACCCCCGCCACCAGTACGGGACCACCAGCCTCTGGTGCCCTGTCCCCCATCAACTCTTGCTCATACCAGATTTGCTAATTCCTCCGCTAACTTCGTTAGATATAGGGTGTTACCTTCCGGGGACAAATGGACCCTGTCCCTCAAGTACAGCTCCGGCCATTTGTATGTCAATTGTCCATGTCTAATACAGATTCCCCCTAAACCTACCCACCATTTACTAATCTCTCTGTTATAACATTTCTATGAGCCTTGTCAATTTTCTTAGGCTGGACTGAGTCACCCCACGTAAGCTGTGGAACTAGGTGTGTCCACAGTATCCTAACCCCCGGGAAAAAAACCATAATTAAAGGGAGCTCAGACTTAATTTTTATCACTAAACTGACACTATTTGCAATTCTCAAATAGTTTCCCCCCAAGTGTACAATTATGATCCCTGGGTGTGCCTGATGTCGCATGCGTGACAACATCGGCACCAATTGGTCCCATTTCATACCCCCACGCCCAATCCACGCTATATTTGCCCTGACTGCAAGGCCTAGATGTGTTCCCCATTGGCTTTCTTTCGCTGCCTCTCCAGCCCGGCGGACCAAACTGTGGCCGACAATCCACACTCAGGTCTCGTTTCCCTGATAGTGTCTGGGGCCTGGAAGGGATGAAAACAAACAACATGTTAGTTGGAGTTTAGGGGCCGTATGTATCCCTGAAAGGCGTGTGACCGCCATCTCCCTATCACTCTAATGTCCCTTTCTGACATCCCAACAACTGCAGCTGTTGTTGCAGCACCTATTCGGAATGAATGGTACCCACACCTCTCCACCGGCAAAGCCACTGATTTCACTGCTCCCTTCAAAACTCCAATAAACAGATGTCGTGTCAGGAGGGCTCCGTTCCCATGAAGAAATAGATTACCCGGAATGGAAGGTTGCGAGGCCAGGTATGTGTCCTGATAGCCCATACTGGGCACATCTCGTGGGACCCCATTTGTTTTAATTTCATCACCTGCCCATGTCCCTTTTGGTCCCTTTTAAACGCCGAATCTTAATCTGCAAAACCCCTGGGCGAACCCATACATCTTGAATTGCTAACGCCCTCCCTGACTGATTATGTCGCCCTTCCGCCACCACCTCACTTACCCTAAAGGCCCCCCAAAACAACCTTAAAAACAGTTGAGAACAGTAACACTTCATATTGATTGAAACAAAACCCTGGCAGTGCGTCACACAGGGCTTTCAAATCAGTAATGGAAATGGGGACCCTCCTGTCTCCCTGCTGCTCCGTTTCTCGGGCCCAGCTCTTGAACATTCGCCTCGCAAAGAACCCCTTGTCTGGGGGACGGGGGGGGGGGGGAGACCTTCTAATTGACTCCCAAATGCTAGAGTGGTTACCTTACCCACTATCGTCCTACCTGCTAAACCCCTTCTCCACAAATACAGGGCGAACTGTAACATTTCATCTTCAGGAATGGGAAAACCGAGGCCCCATCCCTTGGTATGCCTAAAATTCTGAAATTCCCTAAAAGCCTGTTGGTAAGCCGCTTTTGTGCGGGGGCCAAGGACCCCAGGACAATCCTCCGCATCTCTACACTCCAAGGCTCCACACCCCTTGAGGATGTGGCTCTGGGTGGGCTGCGGCTGCCGGCGCTAATTCCCAGAATCGCTCCATCTGTAACTGAGACAGCACATCGGCCATGCTATTATCCACCCCAGGGACATGACACGCTGTAAACAGTATATTGCATTCCAAACATTTGAGGACCAGTGCTCTTACCAGCTTCATCACTCTCCCTGATCGAGATGACATTGTATTGACCACATGTACCACCGCCATGTTATCACACCAGAAAATTACCTCTCTATTGGCAAATTCCTTTGCCCAAAGCTGTACTGCCAGCACTATGGGAAAAAGCTCCAGGAATGTCAGGTCTCGGGTAACTCCGGTTTTTATCCACAAGTGTGGCCAAGGGGCAGCACACCACCGTCCCTTGAAATACACACCAAACCCAACACCCCCTTCTGAATCCGTGTGGACCTGGAGCTGGTCCCCCAGTCATAACCTATCACACCAGAAGCTTACCCCATTAAATTCTCTCAGAAATGCTGACCATGTTCCTAAATCTTCCTTCATCCCGTGTGTGACTCTCAGATGATGGTACTGGGGAGGGCTCCCTCTTAAAGGGGCATACAGTCTAGATGAGTATGCTTGCCCTGGAGCCACCACCGTGCATGCAAAATTTAGGTTGCCCAGCAACAACTGCAAAGTTCACACCATGATTTTTTTTGCCCCCAAACACACTCATATCTTTTCCCTCAAAGCCTCCAACTTCTCCCCAGGTAAGCGGGACAACATGTGGATAGTGTCTATCTTGATATCCAGATAAGTAATTCTGGTGATTGGTCCCTCTGTTTTTTCTGGGGCCAATGGGAGACCTACGTGGGCCGTAAGGACTTTGAAATCCCTCAACAAATGCTCACATTCCCCCGGGACTGGGGAGGCGATTACCAGAAAATCGTCTAAATATTTTGCGACAGCCCCGTTCCTTATGTTTTCCTTAAAACTCATTCTACCAGTGTGTCACGGGTTGGAGGTCCGCACCCCCACTTTACCAGGTTCGAGTGACTCAGTTTCCCTCGTGTACAGCCCACTTAAATCAGTTTTCTCTCTCTGGCTGATTCAAGCCTGCCTCAAGGACAACTCCTTTGTCACTCAAGGGCCTGATCCTTCCCGTTTACAGACTCTTTAATCTCTGAGTTCGCAAGAGCTTGAGAACTCTTGTTGCTCACTTGTGTTCCAATGTTAGACACAGACATTTCTTCATAAAGATAAGAAGTAAGTTTATTGATTACATAAGCAAGATTGTTGATACAGAGTGGTTACTAGAAATCAAAGGTAAATATAACACATTCCTGATCTATACTGGTTGAGTTCCTAATAAGCATCTTACCCTACAAGGGTCCATAAGTTCTTCTCAGTCCTTGATGTAAGCAACTGGGTCTTCAGACTTAGGGTTGCTAGAAAAGCAAAGTCCCCTCTCTCAGTTCATGACTTCCAGCCTAGCTTGCTGGCAGGTTTTAGGATGCAGATGAGAGTGCTCAAGATGGCCGAGCGAGAGAGCTCCTGAAGGTGACTAATGGCCTCTTTAAGTACCTTTCATGGTTTCTTTGTTTCTTGTTCCTGCCTTGGAGAAATGTGAGGCCTGTCACGTAGGCAACCCAGGCAAACATGAAGGTTGATTTGAATCTCCACAGGTCTGTCTGGCCAGGGTTCCCAAATACACATTCTTTTTATCTCTTTGCATTTCCTGGAGCTTGGTAACGTGTCACAGTCCTGATTTGGGTTTTACAGTTCTCAAGTGTAACATTACATACATGTTGCATGCTTTGCTTTACATATTTACTAGGCTTGTAGTCTACATGTAGGCCAGTATCACATGTGTGTGACCCTATGTTCCTCCGTGACAGCCCCCCTGTAAGATTGCATATGCAGTGGGCATGACAGAGTCCCGTAACATGATTAGACTGGTGTTTCCTACGGGTGTGTGTAGGGATATGCAACCCCCTTACCTCCTTGCCATGTGTTTGAATCCTATTTAAGTTAGACCTTTGGTTTTCCAAACCCTCTGTCAGCCCTGTGGGGCTATCATGTTCACGTGTTTTCCACCATGTTGTAGTGGAGTGATCCTCAGGATTCAGTGTTTCTGGGTTCACTCTCTTGTAGGGGTATACCCTGAGGTGTCTATGTCCCTCTGCCCTGTGTTGCATGTGGGGTTCCTGTGACCCATACCCTTCAAGGTACATCTGTAGGTGTTTGCATAAGACTGTGACAAATGGGTGGGAACGCCATGTGAACAATCTTTGTTCCCCAGTTACAAACTTTGGCCATGTTTCCAGATTATCTGGCAGCCTGTTTTTCATTGACTGTATGTCTTTGGCCCATTTTGAGACTTAAATATAAAACTGGGACTTCTGGATCACAACAAACACAAAAAGTCTATCAGATATCTACCAGGATCCCAACCTTATCTACTAAGGCTGCAATCCCTATAGGGGATGAGAGAAAGTATGGCTTCAACATTCCAGTACGTGGATGCATTCTGTGTGGTTGGCAGTTGCATTCCCACTGCTTTGTGTTTTCCTTAGAGTCTCTGACTTTTGGATTTCCCTTGCTTATCCAGGGGTATTGGGTGGTCATGGGGAGGCGCCATGTTAGGAAAGTTCCCCTTTTCCCCTTATAGAATGCCTCCCCTTACATGTAATTCCTCCCCCACAGGCAATGGCAACTTAGTTGGTGATGCCATCTTAAAGCATGGGGTGAAGGGGCACAAACCCTAGGCCTCAGTTTGAACAGGCTGCCAAGACTCGTGCCAAAACAGGGCATATGTGATAAGTGCACTTGTGCAGGAAATAAATATTCAGGGGTGGAAAATGAAGAGAGAACCGAAGCATGGGCAGGTAAACAGATCAACATTTAAATATGCAATTTATGAGTTTGATGACCAATCTAGAAAGTGATCTTTCAAATAAACAAGTGAAATAGGAAGCATGTACATAGACACAAAAATAAGTTTTAAAAAATCTATTATTTCCCATGGTAGAGACATTCCCTGCCTCCCTGTGTACACTGTGCCTCAGGCCTCTGAATGCAAGACCTCACCAGACTTGAACCTAACACTCTGGGGCTTCAAAGAGAAACTCTGACCTCGCTGCCACCAGGGATCTGCCTGTAGCCCCAGCAATCCTTTCCACTAGTGACTATAGGCTCTGGATTGGCCGGCAACCCTGATTTGCCATTGGCTGCCTTGAGATAGGTAAGGAGGGAAACAGGTACAGGAAGTTGTCTGAGCAACTTGATGGCTTCCTGGCCTGTCTGCTAACTGACCCTGCTCCTGTCTAGCTTTGCCCTTGTTCCAGCCCTTGCCCCCATCTTATCTTTGTTGCAGACTTGCTTCCTACCTTCCACCTCTGCTCTCCTTCTGCCCTTCTTCCAGCTTTTCATCTGCCTTGTACAAGCCCTTCCTTGCCTCGCATCAGCCTAGGAACTTTCCTCATCACCCTTGTCTTGGTCCCTTCCTAATGATCCACTTCCTGCTCCTGACCTTGAGTATGATTTTGGGGCTCCATTGGATACAGACTCAGACCTCCTTGAACCTACTTGTTCACCAAACCTGACTGTGATGGTGACCTGGGTCGGGTCTGACACCAACATCCTAAAGACATCTTTGGTGGCTGACATATCTGGCCCACACATTCTCTGTGCCTATTTTGTTGTCTGCATGAATTTGGAAGCAACATGAATGCATCCTATTACTTTTCTCCCACAGGTTTTCTAGGTAATTGGATTGATTAGCCACAGACTGACTGCCTTGCTATTTGCACATTTCTCTAAGAAGTCAGGCTTTGTTGCAGCTGGATTGCCCTCTGTCCCTGCTGCTTGGTTAAATGTGGGATCTGTCTATCTGAGGACTTTTTCACACTGGAACCCCCCTCCCCACACTGCGTACATGTATGGTGGTGGTGGTGGGGTGCCCGTGTGAATGCCGCCCACGGTAGGTGTGCGGTTGGGGGGATGTCTGTAGGAACATTGCCTGTGATGGGTGGGGGTGCTTGTGCGCTCCCACACTCCACTCATCTCCACCCACCTCCACCCATCACCCATGTACGTAGCAACGGACTCCAGTGCTGGTTGCTCTGTGCGTGGAGGTGGGTGTGTGCCCATGGGAACGGGTACACACCCATCCCCCCACCCACTGCGGCCCCTCAGAAAAGGGCCTGAGTGTTGGTGTAGACTGGCTCTAACAGACTAATCATCTCCGAAGGCTTCATATACTTTGTGCTTTCAGGTACAAGGGGAAATTGACCGACATCGTCCTTGGTTTACTGTGTGGATGCAAATACCAGCCCCCCCCCCCCCCGAATTTAGTGACAGTTTAATACCTATGATTACAGGCTGATTTGCCTAGATTAAGTAAAAGCTACCTTGCTAAGTTTCCCCTTATAACTCCACTCTGTTTCCATCCCACTTAAGACAACGCTTATAGAATGAAGGTGGCTTTTATGCAAATATTGCACTTTGAGTACCACAGACAGGGAAAAAAATAATAGCAACATCTGACTAAGTTTATTGTATTAAATAGCGGATTGGGAATTCATTTAACCTACTGTACTTGGAGGATCTGGCAGGGCTGGAGAAAAAACACCCATCACTGTGAATTTATTTGCTATTCATATAGATTTTGTGTGCTTTTCAACAGAAGTTCTGGAGCAATTCAGCTTTAATAAATAGACACTTAAAATAATGCTTTCAGAATGTAACCATCTCATTGAATTAAACTTAAAAATCCATAAACTAGCAGAAATTAACCCAGTAGGCTGCACGCCTACAAGTGAGCCTTTTTGTCCAATAACCTAGACAATTATGATAATGTAAAAGGGTGCCTATAATGTAATAAGCCTGTGCTTTAAATATTGCACTGGTTAGATCCATTACAGCTTTGGGCAAGCTGTAATTAGGGGAGTCAGAAAAGGTTTGGAATTTGGGCTCTGTTTCAGAAATCTGACTGTTTAGCCAATCCCCACTTGAAACAAGGCTAGATAACTTTATCAGAGGACTTCTTAGGTCCCTTTTAGGCAAATAAGTGGAGTTGAGTTGAAATGTTTGTAAGGGTGCCCAGATGTCACAATTGCCACCCTGTGGTAGATCTGTTGAGGCATTACAAAAAAGTGAGGCAAAGTGGGGAAAAAGAGGCAAAGTGGTGGTACTGTTTCTGGAGTCGGTTGGTGGCAATCTTGACGCCAAAAAGCATCATGAGGACTCACCCTCAACATTTTGCTAAGTCCTCTCACGGGAGCTGAGTTGTAAAGCAAGGTGAAGGCGTATGATGGTTACTTCTGCGTCATCCACAGACATAGTACATCCATTGATGGATAGGTGGAAAATGAGTCTTGAATGTAGGAGAGGACCGCCGAAGGGGTCTGAGGGAGTGCTATGAAATGGACAGATGGGTTTCATGCATCCATCTCACTGTGCTCCCCTAGCTGTGCTTCTGCCCCAGTGCCGCGGAGGTACAGGGCACAGCTGTGGCAATCTGAGGGGGCCTGCCAAAAATCAAGGGGTAAAGGTGCCTTTATGCATCTCCTGTGCATTCCAGGGTAGGGAACCTTGTCCTTCCTGTGGGTCACTTTGAAAATTAGTAGAAGCTCCAAGGACTAGATCACTCTTCTACTTCTTGGGAACAGGGACTGGATCCATAAGTTAGATCCAGGAATAGGGCTGAAACAAAATTTTCAATACCAGCACATGCTTCCACAGGGTGAATTCCATGGAGCGAGCTGCCCCACTCCCCTTCACACTGGGTCCCAGCATGGTGGCATGAATGTACTCCTCTTTGCTAATCAGTGGGTCAAAACACTTTCTCAGCCTCTCCTGCAACCTTAGTACCAGGGCCACCATCCTCTGGTACAAGGTGCCGCTCCTTCCCCGCCCTCCTGGTCCTTCAGAAACCCTGCCAATTGCCTGCTCAGAGTGTGGACCAGAAGGACAACCTGGCTCAGGGTGACTGTTGATGCATTCAGGGTCTCCATCACAGGTAGTGGAAGAACAGAGTAGGCATTGTCACTGGAGTTGGCATTGGTACCCTAAAGTCTGGGTGGGGCATCAGCTTGCAGAGAGCACCCCAAGGGGGGCAGGCCATGTAAGAGAGAGGTGCACTGGCAGGAGCAGCAGTGGACAGGCAGCAGACAATGGCACAGGCTTTGCTTGTCATTTTGGTCACACCAAGTTATGACAGGGTGTTGCAGCCGTGGCCTAGCTGGGGCAGCATTAGAAGCCACAATGTGTAACAGGGTGTCATCAACTTGCAGCAGTGATTGCCTGGGGGGTGGAGGGCAGCGCATCTGTGAGAGCAAGAGAGAGAGTGGCGACCACTTGCAACCCCACAAAGTGGTGGGGTGTCTTCAGCTCATAGGGCTCACCCCAGGGGGGCAGCATTGGAAACTCCAGAGTGGTGGGGTGTCTTCAGCTTGCAGGAATCTCCCCAAGGGGCAGTGTTGGAACCCCACAGAGTGGTGGGGCATCATCAGCTTTCAGGGATTGCCCCAGGGAGGCAGCATTAGCATCCCCCAGAGTGGCGGGGCATCTTCAGCTCACAGGGATCACCCCAGGGGGTAGTGATGGAACCCCACAGAGTGACAGGGCATCATCAGCTTTCAGGGATTGCCCCAGGGAGGCAGCATTAGAATCCTCCAGAGTGGCAGGGAATCTTCAGCTCCATTCACTCATTCTGATGGGTGGCAGCAGATGCGGGCACAGATGTTGTGTCTATGTTTCTCGTTCTGGTGGGTGGTAACTGGTGTGGGCAGTGGGCACAGATGGTCTCTCTCTCTCTGGTTCTGGTGGGTGTCAGCTTGGGCATAGTGCACCTCTCTGTCGTTCTAGCAGCAGGGTGCATCTGTTTCTCTCTGGTTCTGGTGGATGTCATGACCAGCCACTGTCACTGTGTGTGTCTCCCTTATTCATCTTGCCAGAAACTCAGCTATCATGAGACTAAGGCTTCAACTTGCAGAATGTGCCCCAGTGTGGCCTGGTGACACCATATGAAGTAGATCAAATGGCAGTTGGTAACTAGATGTTACAGGGTGTAAACTTGCAGAGATTGCCCCAGGGTGGTGGTGGTGGAGAATAATATGAGAGAGGGAGGGGAAGCAGCCAGCCAGCATTTGAGCAGGAGAGGTGGGAGACATCGAGAGAGATCCAGCAGGAAGGAGGAACAGCAAGGCTGCCCCTAGAGTTGACAGTGTGCCCATGTCCCTCACTCCAACTCGAAGAGCAGCTCAAGGAATTCCAGCAGCTGCAAATTAACCTTTAGGAACAGCAACTCCACCAACTCAGTGCCCAGCCTTGAATGGTGGGGACTGAAAATGTCCCCCGTCTGAGAAAACACCCGTTCTCTGGGCACTCTGGTTGGTGGGCAGGACAGCAGTTCCCAGGCTAGCTTGGCCAGGCCTGCATGGCCCTTCTGCACCCAGTACTGCAATGGGTTGCTGCTGGGATCCAGAATAGGCTCATCCAGATACTCAGCAGTATCCGGTTACTTGTGGTTGTGACTGCTGCTGCCAAGCATCTCTCCAATGGCCTGTGCTCATAGTGCCTGCCTTGGCATGCTCCAGCGGGTGGTGGCCAAACAGCTGCTGCTGGGGTTGTTTTGCATCTCATCCCTCCTGTGGCTTCCCCACTTCTCGGGGTTCTAGAGGGCCCTGGATCCTCAGCTGTGCCTGGAAGGCCAGGCTGCCTTTGTGGCCAGGAGTGCCTTTCACCAACTCCATCTGGTGAGAAGGCTACACCCCTTTCTTTCCACTGCTGCCATAGGGCCCTCTCTGCCATCTTCACCCTCTCTACCAGCGCATTATTCCACAGGGAAGGGGCATTCTTATTCTCTGTAAAGCGCCAGGTATACATCGCTGGCGCTATATAAATGCTTATAATTATCATAATTAATAATAGCTACCATGGAGCGATGGGGCTCAGTTGAGCCCGGGCCCTGCGCTCTAGGGGGCGCTCAGCAAATGGCTCGAGCACTGCTAGGAAATATTCAGAGTGGGCAGGGAACATAGCAGAACACTGCTCCTCCCACCCACTTTAAAGGTTTCCTAGCAGCGCTCAGGCTGCTTGCAAAGGACTCTACCAAGAAGGAGGTTTTTAGAGTTGGAAGGGGTGGAGTTCTGGCCCTGTCCTTGTCCACTCTTATAACTTCCTTTCTGGTGGGTTGCGTTGCCATTCCCGGTGGGGCTCATAGGGAGCCAGGACTGTGCTAGCACCTTTGCAGGGGGAGGCCAAATCAGGTGGGAGTCAACTTGGAAGGGCTGTTGCTTAGGGAGAACCCACACTCTTGCCCTTGGGGGGGGGAGGCGAATAATTGGGACATGAACCTGGGCTCGCCACCACCTTGCTACGCCACTGCCACAGGGTGAAGTCTGCGGTTGAGCTGCCCCACTCCCCCTCACCCTGGGGTTCAGCATGGTGGCATGAATGTACTCCTCCTTGCCAATCAGCAGGTCGAAGTGCTTTCTCAGCCCCTCCTGCAATCTTCGTACCAGGGCCACCACCTCTGGTACAAGGCATAGGGACCGCAAAGGGTACAATTTTTCTCATTACAAGGAGAGGCAGTGGCAACCCAGACTCATGGATAACTTAATTAAGGGTACTTTATAAACATAGTAAAATGATCATCTTAACAATAAGGAAATGTACTTAGCACAACATATTGACGTAATGCAGCTGTGACTAAAGTCAACATCTACTTAGTTTCTACAGATTAACAGTAACTGCAACATAAATGAACTTCAGATTATATCTGTTTTCTCCCAATTCCGGCCTATAGTAATTTACCAATCTGTCAGTGCTCTTGTACAGCTGTTCAGAGTGGGGCAGTTCTCTAAGGTTAAACATTCTGGGACAGCTGCAGGGGAAAATCATCTCCCTCCTTCTTTCTCTCTGTGTCCTTTTTCCATCTGTCCACAATGTTTGTATTCCAGCAACAGGCCTCACTGCACTTTTCCTGCTCTTCTGTATCTCTCTCTCTCTGGATTTCTGTAATGGTTGTCAGTGCCACCAGTCCCTCCCCCCCCCCCCCC
>QEPC01001425.1:1345970-1358457 GCA_003113815.1 Sphenodon punctatus | reverse complement strand
CCCCCCCCCCCCATATTGGGCCCACAACGGTACCACAGGTTCTGTTTCCTTACTTCACACTTTATTTCTCCAGCTGTCTCCACCTTTCAGCTCACTTAGTCTCCCTCTTTTCTCTCCCAACAACCTCTCTTAACTGTCACCATCCCCAACCGACTCTCTCCCCAGCATTCTAACCCCCCCCCCTTCTCCTCAGTTTTTTTTTAATTGGCTCTCCCAGGTTCCAAACTCTTGCAGGGACAGAGTCACTACAGAGGCGCCTGTCCCCCTCTCCTCCAGCCCTCAGAAAACCTGCCAATTGCCTGCCCAGAGTGTGAACCAGGGGAATGGCCTGGCTCAGGGTGGTCATTGACACACTCAGGGTCTCCATTATGTCCTTAGCTGCCCAAGGAGTCCTTTATTACCCCATCTCTAACCATCTCTTTTTAGGGAAAGTTATTGAATGGATGGTTGCCCGGCAGCTGCAGTCACATCTAGATGCAATTGGATTCCTGGACCTATGTCAGTCTGGCTTTTGTCTTGGATATAGCACCGGGACTGCACCTGTGGCATTGGTACAATATCCCCTGTCAAACTCAAGGTGACCCTGTTGACTTTTTAGATCTTTTAGCACAGAAGGTTGCTACCTTGTAAACAAGGTTCTTTGCGATGGCATCGAATATTCTCACAAGTGGGTTTGAGCTTGCGCGCCCTTCTCTTACCAGCATATACCAAGCTCACTAGTTTGAAAACTACGTGATGCTCACGCGCCCCCACCCTATATAAGGTACCTTCTCACCGAAACCCAACAGTTCCTTCCAACCCTTAAGCAATAGAAAGAAAATTCCATGCGGGACTGGAAGGGTGGGCATTTGTGAGAATGTTCGGACCATCTCAAAGAACCTTGTTTACAAGGTAGCAACCTTCTGTTCTTCTTCGAGTGGCTCCTCCCATTCTCACAAATGGGAGAGTACCAAGCCCAGAATTGGGCGATGGGGGAATTTTCTAATAAAGGAACAAAAGAATGAAGTCCAATACAAAGGATTAAAATGTATTATATAGCGAAAACACAGGTAAGCATGGTACAAAACCTGCCAAAGAAACAATAAAGAATACTAAGTATGTTTTAATGTTTGATTCAAAACCTTGCATAAACTGGTGTATCAACATGTTTTAAAAGCCGAACTAAGAATAGACACACTCAGGGAAGTGTCTGATTGAGAATTCAGGTGCAGAGCATCGTGTTTGATAAAGGTATGTGGGGAGCTCCAAGTTGCCGCCCTACATATTTCCTGCAGTGAAATATTAGAAAAATCCACAGTAGAGGCTCTCACCACTCTATTAGAGTGGGCACGGAGTTTAGGGGGAGGCGTGAGTCCTTTAAGTTGATAAGCCATGGAAATCACTTGTACCAACCATCTGGAAATGATCTGGGATGATATTTTCTGTCCTAGTTTCGATAGGAAGGGTAAGACAAATAGGTTATCTGAGCACCTGCAATCCTTAGTCTTCTGCATGTATATGAGGACAGCTGTCTTGACATCCAGAGTGTGAGTCATCTTTAAATCCTCCGATTCATGCGGGGGGGGGGGGGAGAATTATCCTTTGCGCTAGATGGAATTTGGAAGCTACTTTTGGTATGAAAGAAGGATGTGCCGAAATTTCTAGTCTATCCTGGAAAATCTGGAGATAAGGCTGCTTTATGTTAATAGCTGCAATCTTGCTCACATGCCTAAGGGACATGATGGCCACTAAAAATGCAGTCTTTAGCATCCAATGAAAAATATCTGCTTGCTCAGAAGGCTCAAAGGTGAGTTTTGTCAGCTGATCAAGGACCAGAGTAAGATCCCATTGAGGGAGAGGTATGCGGTGTGGGGGGAACAGCTTAGCTAGGTCCTTGAGATATTTTTTTATTAACGGGTTACTAAATATAAGGATTGTGCCTGAGGTAGGGAAAGGTGTCTAGAAATGGCGGAGAGATGGACTCATAAAGAGGAGTGTGCCAACCAGCTTTTCACTAATTGTAGTAAGTAGTCTTTATAGACTGCGTCTTTATAGACTCTCTCACCCTGCGTAGGTGACAGAGATTTGGATTGTAACCAGCAACAGAACCTTTTCTATTTAGAATCGTAGGATGGTCTAATATCATTGTTCAGAACCAGGGCAAGCTTGGCTTCTAAGGTTTGACCCTCTATGCTAGTTGAATTCTCCATGCGTGGTGATCCAGGCGGTAGATATCTGGCTGGAGAATCTGCCCGCCTATCAGGTAGAGGAGGTTGGGAACCTGGGGAAGGGGACAGGACGAGACGGTCAGTTTCTGGAATTCTTGAAACCAAATTTGGCGGGGCCAACGTGGTGCTACCAAAATTAGGTTAGCCCCTTCCCTCCGAATTTTGATCAACACTAGTGGGATCATAGGTATGGGAGGTAAGGCGTAACACAGTTGTGTCTTCCAGTTGTGAGCGAACGCATCCCCTAGGGACATGGGGTCGTGAGCTGCTCTTGAACAGAAAAGGGGGCACTCTGTGTTCAGGGCTGTGGCAAATAAGTCCAGGGTGGGTAATCCCCAATGGGCTACCAATGTGGCGTATACCTGGGGCGATAGATCCCACTCGTGATGTTCGTGTTCGAGTCTGCTGAGAATGTCTGCTCTGGAGTTCTGAGTTCCTGCCACATGAGAGGCTACGAGGAAAATATTGTGTCTCCTTGCCCAGTGCCATATGGTCATAGCAATGTGACAAAGGTGAGGAGATTTGGTTCCTCCCTGTTTGTTCAGATAGCAAACTGCAGTCATATTGTTGCAAGCTACATTTACTACTGCCCCACGAAGGAGAGGACGAAATGTCTGAAGTGCTTTTAAAATAGCTGTGATCTCCAAGATGTTGATGTGACACTGTCTGAGCACTGAGTTCCATGACCCCGAGATGTCGAGGTTCTGAAGGTGAGCCCCCCAACCTGTCAAAGAAGCATCAGTGGTTAGAAATCGAGTAGGGGTGGGCTTAGTGAAAGGCCTCCCTGATAAAACAAAATATTCATCACACCAAATGGACAGTGAATCAACTACAGACCTTGAGATCCTTAACCTCTTGGTTGGGGGGTCCAGCAAAGGGTTAAATGGTTTCAGTACGCACATCTGCAGTGGTCTCATGTATAGTCTGGCAAAGGGTGTAGTGTCCGTAGTGGAGGCCATGAGACCCAGGAGATGTTGGAAAGTTTTGATAGACTGAAGCCTATGGAGTGCAACAGTCTTTACTAGGGTAGCAATATCGTGAAACCTTTCAATTGGGGTAAAGGCTTTCACTAATTTAGAGTCGAGAATTGCCCCTTTGTATTCAATATGATGAGTAGGGACCAGACAAGATTTTTGCTTGTTCACAGCCAATTCCAAACCGTGCAGAGGTGCAAGGTAAAATTGATATTGGTAGCCAGGGCGTTCGGGGAATCAACTACTAATAACCAATCATCCAAGTAAGGGAAAATCGCGATCCCCTGCTTGCGAATATAGACAATTTAATTCATTATTCATTTATTTTATTCAAAACATTTGTACCCCGCCCCTCCTGTAAACAGCTCGGGGCGGCTTCCAACAATAATAAAACAATATAAAACAATATAAAACAGTTTAAAACAATCAACAAATTAAATACTTTTAAAACAGGGACCCGGGAAACAATTTCACCATTAAAACAATAAAACAGGGTAGGGGAGAAAAACACAACCCTAACCCCCTCCCCCCTCCCCAAAGGCATGGGCGAACAGCCAGGTTTTGCAACACCGCCTGAATGACAACAGGCTTGGGGACAGGTGGGCTTCCTCCAGAAGCTAGTTCCAAAGGCGTGGCCCCACCACCGAGAATGCCCTCTCCATTGTGGCCCCCCGCTTTACGCGGGGGACCTCCAAGAAGGCACCCCCAGCCGAGCGCAGGAGCTGCTCTGGGGCGTAGAGGGCGAGGCGATCCCTGAGGTATGAGGGGCCCAGACCGTGAAGGGCCTTATAGACCAACACTAAGACCTTGAACCTAGCTCAGCACACTATTGGCAGCCAGTGCAGAGTCCGGAGCACAGGTGTAATATGCTCCTGACGACCTGTCCCCGTAAGGAGACAAGCTGCCGCATTCTGCACTAGCTGCAGCCTTCGGACCAGGCACAAGGGAAGCCCCACGTAGAGCGCGTTGCAGTAGTCCAGCCTCAAGGTGACAAAGGCATGGATGAGGGAGGCCAGGCCCGGGCCGGAGATGAACGGACGCAGCCTACGCACTAGATCCAACTGGCAGAAGACAGCCTTAGTGACTGCCTCCACCTGCCACTCCAGGCGAAGGTCTGCATCCAATATCACCCCCAGACTCAGGACCTGCTGAGCTATGGGAGGGCGAACTCCCCCAATTAGGGGAGCCACTACCTCCCTTGCTCTCTCCACCAACATCACCTCCGTCTTATCGGGGTTGAGCTTCAGTCTGCTCTGCCGCATCCATTCCGCCATGGCCTCCAGACACTGGGATAGCACCGAGACAGCCAGGTCTGGGTCAGTTGAAAAGGAGAGGTACAGCTGAGTATCATCAGCATACTGGTGACACCGCACCGCACCCCGAACTCTCACACGATGACTGGTTCCATCACCTTGGTGATGGAACTCAAGGGGCAGAGGAGAGACCAAATGGGAGGGAGGAGAATTGGAAATGATATGAGTTATGGACAAATCTGAAAAACCCTCTGGAGGAGGGGTGAAGCTGGACATGGAAGTAGGCATCCTTGAGATCAATGACAGCGTACCATTGATCCCGGTGTAAGTAGTTGCATAATTTGTCAATAGTTAGCATTTTAAACTTTCTATAGTTAACAAATGAATTTAGGAATCTAAGGTCCAAAATAGGTCTGAAGCCACCTCCCTTTTTCTTGATCACAAAATAGGTAGAATAAAGGCCCGCGGACAGCCCACCTTTAGGGACCCTCTCTATAACACCTTTTGAATACATTTCAATAACCTCTTTATTTAAAGCCATTACTTGTAAGTGGGAGAATTTAACAGAAGCTCCCGGCTAATCAGTGGTGGAATGGAGGAAAAAGAGACTTTATATCCAAACTGAATTACATTCAACACCCAAGAATCTAAGGTAATAGAACTCCAAAATTGAAAGGCATTAAACAATGCAAACTGGAAATGAAGGTGCAGAACAGGCTCCCCTTGAGAAGATGCAGTTAAAGCGCTAGGGAGAGTCAATAATTGTCAGCAGCGGCCACTGTTGGATGGGGTAGAAAAGGGTTGCTGGTTATTTCCTCTCTACTTAAAGGCAGAGTATTGAGATTTAGGTTTGCCTTGATAACTATAAGAAGAAGAAAGAAGAAGAAAGAAGAAAGTAGTAGAAGAAGAAGAAGGGTAATACCTCGTTATATGATTGATATTGTCCAAAATACTGGTTTTGGGGACGGTATGTAGATTGTTGATGGTAGGGACGAGGTTGGTAATAATGCAGACCTTGTTCCCTCTGGGCTATCTTCACCTTTATGGCAGTAGACTTTGATTTCTGGATCTTTTCCAAGATGTCATCTGTCTCCTTGGCAAAGAGGCCAGATTGGTCAAAGGGTAAATTTTCAATTCGAGTCTTATGGTGAGCCTCAATCTTAGTGTTGCGGAGCTATGCAAACCTTCTGGTAACTATTGCATTTGCTATCGCTCTAGCGGAAGTCTCTGAAGAATGACAGGCAGTTTGGAGTTGGAATCTTGCTGTAGTAGAGCCCTCTGAGCATATACGCTGCGCCTGTTGCTGCTTGTCCTTAGGGAGATGTGGGATGAGTTGAAGAATCTCCTCCCATAAGTGATGCTGGAAGGACGCCATCCTAGCTGCCTATTTAGCAGTGCTCATTAACATTGTATTCACAGCAAAAGCTTTTTGTCCAAAAATATCTATGTCGACTTTCTTTGTCTGCCGGGGACATGTTCTGCGTGTTACGTTGGAACTTTTCAGAAGCTGCTGAGACAACAAGGGAATTGGGAAGGGGATGCTTAAAGAACATTGATCCCTGCTCAGGTGGGAACAAATAGAAAGCGCTGCTCATCGATGAAATTGGCTGTACAGACGCCGGGTTTGCCCATAGCGTGACGTAAACAGAGGCGTGACATTTAAACAAAGGGAGAGTCAGTTTGAACTCTGGAGGTTTTCAACTGAGCGGTATGCAGGATCGGATTCCTGCTCCGCTATGGGAACTGTATCTATCTTTAGAGTTGTAGTAAACTTCTTTAATAGGGCTTGAAATTCCTTATGGTGTTGGGAAGAAACAGACGATGTTGAGCCCTGCCCATCATCAGATGGTGGTCGCGAGAGATTGTCAGGCTCTTGCCCTTCAAAAGACTCCTGAGTTGGGAGGGGCGACTCCAGTGAGATGTCCTCCATCAGAGGGTTAATGTCTACAGGTTCCGGGAGGGGTTCAGGGTGGCTCAAAGAAAGGAGAACATGTTTCTTAAGGTCTCTCCGATGAGCTGCGTGAAATCTGCGCTTATTTAGATGTCTAAGGAATTTCTCTCTATCCTCAGTGGTAAACGAGGTAGAAGGGTGATCTGGCGTTGTGTCCTGGACCATTGGTGCCGAAGGGCGATCTCTCAGCGCCAAGAGATGATCTGTGGACGTCGAGCGTTGTCGATGTTGAGGGAGTGATGTCGACGTCGAGGCAAGCGCCAACATCGAGGGAACGGTAGAAGACTGGGGTGGTGAGATTCTTCTTGATGTCGAGTGCCGAGACTGTCCACTAGAGGCAGTGTTCGAAGGTACTTTGAGCTATGGAGGTATGGACGTCGATGCTGAGGGAACAGCTCTAGAAGTCATGGCTTGAATCAATGTTTGCAGGCAAGATACAATCAGTTTATTGTCTTGTCGTCTGGCCTCGTCTTGCTCATTTAAGTACTGCCATGGGAAGGCAGGCATTGGTAGAGGCAAATTTAATGGTCTTGCGGTAGACTCTGGTTGGGGGGAAGCCATCCAATGCACCCTGGGGGGCTGGTAAGGCGAACCTGTAAACCTTAGGTCTGTTTCCCCCTCAGCATTGTATAAAGGGGAACCTATAGTCAATGGCGAGATAGGTGTTGAGAAGCCTGTAGAGTGCAGAAGAGGTTCATCTGAGGAGGATGTGGGGGACAATGAGCAATCCACTAAAAATAGTTGAGCATCTTTTCACCTTTTCGAGGGAGGAGAAAGGGGGGCTGAAGATATGGAGGATCTTTCACCCACAGACTCCGTGGAAATTGTCGGGGCGGCTGACACCATCACCTCAACTCCAATACTAGGCACTGTTGGGGAGACAGGCAGAGGTTTCTGTCTACCTGATTTTTCCAATTTACCTTCAAGTTCCTTAAGTAGCATGGGGAGATGGAGGGATCTTTCCCTCAGAGACTTAGACTTCAGAAGTAAACATTCTGGGCATTCGCTCGGGTCGTGTTGAATGCCTAGGCAGACGAGGCACTGGCCATGGGGATCCTTCGTGGTCATTTTTCTACCACATGAGAAACGTTTCTTAAAACTGTGGTGAACGGTCACCCTAATGAGAATGAGTGAGCTAGGAAAGCTAGTAAACTGTGAAAGCGGTTGGAAGGAACTGTTGGGTTTCGGCGGGAAGGTACCTTATGTAGGGTGGGGGTGCGTGAACATCATGTGGTTTTCAAACTAGTGAGCTGGGGCAGTCTGCTCCTGACTGTCGTGGAGGACATAGCTCCTGAGAGGCTGCTAGGAAGGGTTCCTGAATGAAAGAGGTCTGGACCAGAGGGCCTGAAGAGTGCCTGGATGTATAGTGGTGTGGACTGGGGCTTGCAAGGGCTGTGTGTTTCACCTGCCTGAAGGTTCCCACCAGAGGCCTGGATTGGAGGGGGGTTGCTGCCACTCATCCTGAATCCCTCCCCTCCCCCCCTGCTGCAGGTATAGTTGCAAGGCCAGGACCCTAGGGTGCAAACCCTTGGGTGCCTGCCGAAGGGTGACAACTAAGGGTGCTGCCCTTGTGCAGCCCTTGAGAGCCCGTGGAGACCCAAGCCGACTACGTGGCAAAAGAGCGTGGGAGCAGGACAGCGGGACGAGGGCCCCAAGGGATTGCCACCATCCCAGGTTGCCTGCCTGTGCCCTAGACCACCCTGCCACGTACCCCAGTGCAAGCCCAAGCCGCTAAGCTTCTTGTCTTCTGGGAACCAGTATTCAATGGGGAAGAAGGGGAGAATTGAGAGGATGGAAACTCGTTCATAAACCAGAGACCTTCCGACTGGCAACGAGACCAGCTGAGCCGAGTTTGACACCGGGTGATCTGCATCTGCGCAGACACCAACGCGGCTCCTTAAAACATCGCCAAGTCTACGGCAACGCCGTAGTCACGTGCCGGTGCATCACGCCTAAGGGCGTCGCGCCCTTGTGCGCGGGCTTAGGCGTGGGCGGGGCAGTGGGGTCTACAAGCTCTGTGTGGGGAGGCAGCTGATTCCCTATGGGCAGGAAGGGGCAAAAGTCAGGGATGGAAACCCGAGTGCAGTCCCGAGCAAAGCAACAGACCCTGGAAAGTTTTTTGCAGGGCCCCAGGGCTGCGCCCGAAAAAGCGGATAGATCAGTAAGTCTCCTTCCCTCGGTGGAGGAGCCGGAACCGAGGTTGGAGCAGGTGACCCCTGAGCCTACATCTGCTTTATCCACGGCCCCAGACCCTGTGGTATCTGTGGCCTCACCCATAGGGCCTTTGTCTCCTGTTATCAATTCCAGTATGGACTTTCTTTGGGAACACATGGGTCGACAATGTGACGTTATGGGGGATTCAGTGTCTAGATTATATGTCCAGCTGGAGAATGTAAACACTGGCCGGGTCCCTGGGTCCTGGGCCCTAGTGGTCCCAATTTATAAGAAGGGCCATAGATCAGATCCAGCAAATTACAGGCCAATCAGTCTCCTATCAGTAATATCCGAGGTATATGCAAAATACCTTTTAGGGAAACTGACCGCCTGGATGGTCCAGGACAAGATTCTCTCGCCTGAACAAGCGGGATTTCAACGGGGCTGCTCGACTACTGAGCATTGCTTTACTCTCCAATATCTTGCCACCAAGGATAGGGCCCGAAATGGGGCCATGTATGTAGCCTTCTTGGACCTAAGGGCAGCATTCGATTCTGTCGATCGGTCGGCCCTTTGGGAGAAGTTGCAGAAGTCGTCTATTGATAAGCGACTCCTGGCCTTGCTCCACTCTCTACATGAAAATTCGGCTATGGTAGTAAAAATGGATAGGCAAGGACATATTACCCCTCCAATTTACACCTCAAAGGGGGTCCGCCAGGGATGTGTATTGGCCTGGGCACTCTTCAATTATTTTATTGATGACATTATTCCGTTCATGGCACAATCTCACTTTTTTCCACCTAAGCTAGCAGCCCGTGCCGTTGGCTGTCTCTGCTACGCAGATGACATAGCTTTGCTATCGCAAACACGTGTAGGGCTCTTGCGACAACTACAGGCCTTCGTGGCTTTCTGCCAGTCTAAGCAACTGGTCATTAATCATGCAAAATCAAAGATAATGTTTTTTTCCTCTTTCAGGAAAATCCAGAGCTGGATGGTTGAGGGTATCCTGCTACAGCAGGTTCAGGCCTTCAGGTACTTGGGAATTCTTTTTCATAAATCAGGCTCCTGGCAGGAGCATGTTAAGAGTGCCTTATGATCGGCTCAAGCTTCTGCTTTATCAATAAATAGACTTTTCGCTAAGCAGGGCAGGACGGCTGTCCTCCCAGCGCTTCGGGTTCACACCAGTAAAGTAAGGGCCCATCTTTTATATGGGGCTGAGTTATGGGCTCCCACTCACTCTAGTCTGGTGGATAGAGTACAATCCAGGTTCCTCCAGAAGTTACTGGGAGCCCCGCGAGGCACTCCTATGGCGGCTATTCGGGCCGAATTGGGTCAGAAACCATGGTCCGAGACAGCCAAAGAAGCTGCCTTTAAACTGTGGCTTAAAATGCGATCAGGGCAGGGTTCACTTCTGTTGAGGGCCATGTTAGAGGACCCTTTTTTGGACCCTTGGACCCAGACGGTGGAAATCCAACTTAGCGAAATGGGCATATCCCCGGATTATCTTATGCATAAGCCGCAGGGGGCCCGTAGGAAGGAGGTATTAGTTAGGCTTGGGGACATAGGCCGACAACGAGAGATAGGTAAAATAAGGCTAACATTGCACTTAAGAGATTACCTAACCTACGTCCCAGACATGGGGCAGGTTGCCTCCCACCTGATAGTCCCAATCTCCGGTAGAGCCAAACAGTTGCTCTCCAGTGCCCATTTAAATGCTTTTCCGTCTCGGATCCTTGAGGGTAGGTTCCAGGGTATTCCATACATAGACAGACTCTATCCCTTTGATAATTTATCCATAGAGACAGTGGAGCATATAGTCTTGCATTGTCATCTGTACGATGGCCCACGCCACGAGTTTCTAGAAACTACCATCAGGAAGTTCCCAGGTAGAGCAGACCACGTACTACTAGCAGTTCTCCTGGATGGCACTGATCCAGTAATCATTCAAAATGTAGCCTCCTTTCTGTTGAGGGCAGTCCATCTCCGAAGTCAGTTTTTAAAATTTAGCCCATTAACTGTATAAAAGTAACTTGGGTATTAGTAGTCTTGCCACTGCTGGTTCTTGGGTATCAGTAATGTTGGTATGACAGTATGATTGTTTTATAATTGCTTTGTATCTTATACTGCTTATTTATTGTATTGCATTCTTTGTCATTTGCAATGGTCTTCGACCACGCAATAAAATGCGATTCATTCATTCAACTAGTGAGCTTGGTATATGCTGGTAAGAGAAGGGCACGCAAGCGCAAACCCATTTGTGAGAATGGGAGGAGCCACTCGAAGAAGAAACCTTTGATACAGTTGACCATCAGGTGTTGACATGGCTGCGGGACCTGGCAGGGTTTTGCAAGACGGCTCTAGAGTGGTTCTGTTTATTCCTGGTGAAGAGGTTTCAGCAAGTAGTGATGGGTGATTGTTCTTCTTCTCCCTCCCCCCTCTCTTGTGGGGTCCTGCAGGTTCCATCCTGTCTCCCCTCTTGTTCAACGTGTATCTAAGGCCCCTGGGAAAGACCATGCATATATTTGGGGTGCATTGCCTTCAATATGCGGATGACACCCAAATCTAATTTTTCATCCAACCCAGGCCCTACACTCTCAGTGCTTACCCAGTGCCTGCCTGGCTGCTATTGGGGAATGGATGCAGGTGATCTGTCTGACGCTGAATCCAGACAAGACTGATGATGGTTGGCCGACCCTGTGTCCTGGGGGGACTTGGGACTCCCATTACTGATGGGGTCCTGCCTTCCCCTGCTACTCAGGTGCGTAGCCTTGGGGTGCTCCTGGATCCTCTGCTGTGCCTGGAAGGTCAGGTTGCCTTTGTGGCCAGGAGTGCCTTTCACCAAATCCATCTGGTGAGATGGCTGCACCCCTTTCTTTCCACTGTGGATTTGTCCACCCTCATCCATGCCTTCTTTGCCTTGAGATTGGGCTACTGTAACACGCTCTATGTGGAGCTGCTCTTGAAGATTGTTCAGGGGCTGCAGCTCCTGCAGAATGTGGTTCCCCCCTCTTCATGGGGGTCGGTCGCTGGGAGCCCATTACACCAGTGCTTAAGAGTCTGCACCAGGGGCGGCTGGTGGGTTTTGATGTTGGAGGGGCAGTGGGGTAGTAAGGCTGGAGGGCCTAGGGGTGGAGCCTAGCCTAGCGGTGGAGCCAGGGATACGGTAGGTGGAGCCAGGGATATGGTAGGCGGAGCCAGAAGCAAGGAGTTCCCAGGGTTAACATTGGATGGACATTACATTACTTAATCCAGCAATTTCAGTTAGGTAGGTTATAGTCACCTCCTCTGCCAGGTTTAAAAGCAGGCAGATCACCAGACTAACCGTTACATCTCACGATTTCAAAACCTCAATTGAATCACGGGGCATTAAATACTAATTCCCCCTCACCCTCTGCTGTGTGTGTGTTTGGTGGGAGGGGGGAGGATTAGTATTTAACACTCCACATCATCAAGTGAACAAAACCCATATAAAAACCACAAAACCACACACAAACAAACCAAACCATTCCCATAAGCCCCCAAAGGCATCCCCGGCAGCCAAACACCTGTGCAAGCACACAGGCCTTTTAAAAAAAAAAAAACACTGGCCAGTTTCAGGGATGCATTGCCACCAAATCAAACACATCCAGACCAGCATCCCTAGTAGCTTCACCAACAAACTGCCTGTTCAAGCACACAGACCCCTTTTTAAAAAACAGTTTGGCCCCTTTCGGGGCTGCATTCCCACCAAAGCAGGCCCCGAGTCCAACCAGCATCATCCCCAGCAGCCACACCTTATCCCCGGCAGCCAAATGCCTGTCCACACAAACTACTTTCCAGCAACAGCAGGAAGCAGCAATGAAACAACGAAGGAACCATTAAAAAAAAAAAAAGAGTAGCCACGACCAGTGGAACCACAAATTTACAAAATGGCCTCTCTACTCATGCTGGGAGAGGAGAAGGAAAGCA